>MNPL01018476.1:0-10468 GCA_002081605.1 Tropilaelaps mercedesae
GATATATATATATATATATATATATACCTGTGCCGATATAGCCGCGAATCTGGAAAACGCAGACTCCAGTAGAAGCCTTGTGCCTCTATGAGGTTGTGTAGTCGTCGTCTCCACTGTGTGGTGGATGGCCGCTGCACCCTGTGCGTGCACCCTGTGCGTGCAACCTGTGCGTGAAACCTGTGCGTGGTGTGTCATCACGAACAACCACGCTGTGACCCCATAGTCGACGGTGTGCTGGGGTCCGGCCGCGATGGACAGTTTCAGCGGGAAAAACGGACCCCAACGAGGCAGCTATGTTATTTCATTGTTCAAGCTAAGCGTTGCGCTGATTATATGCCGATTTGGCGATTATGCTCGTTTCTGGATCGACATGGATCGAGGTTTGAGAGTCGTTGATCGACTAGAGCGTACGGCAGAGCAGCTCAGCCGAGTGCGTGGCTCGCCTAAGCCTCCTCGATAATCATCGATAGTAGACATCGTTGGACATTTGGTTCGAAACTGACGTTGAAAAAAAACCTCGAACGGAACTTCTGCTCTTTGTGACTGCTTCTCAATTAAGCAGACGCCCTAATCGGCGGACAGAAGACCTTCGTTTGACGAAAAATCGTAGCGTTTGTTCGTTGCGAAGACGTGGAACACTCGCGCTGGTGACGAAGTTCAGACGAATTGGTCGGATTTTTCCGCGATGAAGGAACGCCTATATGCGCCTTCACAGTTGGCTTCACGCTAGGTCACTTTGTCACGGCGGTGGCAGCGTGCTCACGCCTAGGGCACGCCCCCACCACGTCCCAGTAGTTTCTCAGTCTCAGTCGCTGTTGTCATACAACTGCGCTCTCATGTCGAACCGCATCACAAGAAAATGCGCAATGACGAACTCTTCGTTCGCGAAAACGAAGTGCGGATTTTGTGCGCACTGCTTCTCACGCAGTTTATCGATGGATTGAACAGAGACGCCCGACTGGGGGGCGGACGCCCGTGTCAGGTAACCTGCCGCTGTGTCTGGTCAAGCACAATTTAATCTCAGCGTCGACGTTACAACAGAGATCGTCCCGTTTCCTAGACGTCGTGGCAGTGCTAAAAGGCACCTGAGCGCTGTGTTCACGTTGCCGACGAGGTGTTCCGACTTTGTTCGATCAGCTGATCGAAACCTTCTAGCGAAAACGTTCGGCTAGCAGAGAAGCTTAGGTAAATCTGTCTGCGGCGCGTCGGTATCGCGAGGCTAGAAAGTGATCCTGAGTTCAATCATGCTTGAGGGGGATGGTTCGTTGCGAAACATCGTTTTTTGTTCCGCGCGGCCCCCCCCCGGGGGCCTAGATGGCCTTAGGTAGGTAGGTAGGTACACGTCCGACCTCGGTAAGCATCGAGCTGGCAGGTCAGACACGTTTGCTTTTGATGGATGTATGGCTAAGATCGAATTGTTTGTACCGTGTTCCCGATTGACTCGCGTTGTAACGGAACTGACCCCACACACACACACACACGCCACCCCCGCCCCCCTTTTCCCAGAGACTCTGAAGTGAGTGATGCATTTCTGGTTGGCGTCGTGTTCAACAACGACTTCAAGAACAATACTAAGACACGAAGCACACGTCTAACGAGAGCGCGGCCATTTCCAATCAAGTGCAAAGACGAAATTAACTCTCGAGTGAGTAAGTTTTTGACCAGACGCCTATGTAATAACGAAAGTTTGACAATGACAGTGTGACAGCTCCGTGCACTGTCCATGCATCCTTCGGCGGGTCGATGTTCTCGTATGGACGCGTTCACTGTTTGCCATAATGGACAGACCCCCATGGAGTGATAATTTCCCTCACTAATCCGATCCAGATTACATCTCCCGACTGTGGAGTAAACACAAACAAATTATAGTCCTAGTCTGGGCCAGGATGAACTAGTCGGCGGAGCTGCATGACGATGGACAACAGGGAAGAGGAGGCCTTCACAGGGATGACGTCGCCGCCGCCGCCGCCCCCCTCGGCCGCCTGATTGAGCCATCAACCCCCTCGCGATGCGGACACAAGCAATTGATGTGCGCTTAGATAACGCGTCGCTCTGATCGCCGAACCGGCTCGGCAATAGTTGAAGCACCGACTGGAACAATTACAGCACTTCACCGAAAAGCACCGCCACCACTAACGAAGTCGACAGCCTTCGGAGTAATCACATGTCACCGCATTGTTACTTCGATCTCACTCTGTCGCTCGTTCATGGTTTGTGTGCTCCGATGGACGCGCAACTCGATGACGCGCTAGAGTCACGCGTCCCCTTCGCGGGAACTCGTCGAAAAGTAGGACGTGGTACACGTGTGGGTGAACGGTAATAAAATGGCAAAATGTAACCATTACCGAGCGTTCTAGTTAATGTCGACTCGAAATCAGGCCGACACGACGTCGATATCACAGACCGGAACGCCGTGTCCGCGGCGTCCGTTCTCCTCGAGACGCTGCTCAGTATGGCCGACTCCTGTCGAGAAGCCAGACGAACACCGGTCATAATATGTCGCGTTCGATGTCGCGTTCGATGTCGCGTTCGTTTAGTCCGATTTTCAAGAAGTTTGTGGGTGCGTGTTCTGCTCGTCGAAGGGGCAAAATGGCGTTTACCGACATCCTCTTAACGGGCACTCATCACACCCCAGTTGGACAACGCGGCTATTTGACGGCCTTCGAAACAGTCGAGGAATACCTAAAACGCACGCACACACGCACGCACACACGCACGCACGCACATACGCACGCACACACGCACGCACGCACGCACGCGTATTCCTCCCGCTGTGGACGTACGGCCGATTCCCTTAACGGCCATGAACTGGTTGTCGCTAACGTCATCGACAGCTGCACTTGGCTAAGCGCTCGGCATCGCCTTCACTCAACAACGAACGTCAGCGAAATCACTGAGCGTTTAATCCGTCACCGCTTAGGCCGAACTTCGTAGAGAACTGCGCGCGCGCGCACGCAGCGTCATCGCTGCTTATAAAGGGTGTCAACACATCGCACAACAGCTACTAGTAGTAGTAGTAGTAGTTTGTGAGCTCGGTCGACGCCAACAGAATTGACAGGACAAAAGTCAGGGCTTTGTTTTCATAGGGTCGATCCATATTGGATGTGACGCGACGCACAGGTGAGCGTCGTTGGGTTGAAATCCATTGGACACATCGACTATTGACGTCGTATTTGTGTCACAGCAAATGGATGCGTGTGTGTGTGTGTGTGTGTGTGTGACATAAACAATGTCTCTGCACTCAACGTGGTGTATGTAAACAAGCCGTTCCGGTCAACGACTCACGCACGCATGTATTTTCGTCGCCCTTGGCGTCAATATTGATTACAGAGACGTCACGCCAGCTCGTCCTTCAAGGGTGGCCAGCCTCCAAGGCCGAGCTGATCTATCACTCCGGACAGTAGCCACCAGCGTGTCCTGCCCGGTGCGAACAGGACAAAGGACAAAGTCAAGCACGGATACCCTGTCGAGATCCGGTGAGCGCGACGAATCGTCCGGTGGGCGTTCCTTCTGCACTCGCTTCGAGCGGCACTCACATCGGAGTGGAACAACGCTGAAACGGCATCGAACGTCGACGATCGACTCCGTAGCAATGCGGCGTCCGTCCTGGAACGCCGTTCTGGTCCTGGCGGCCTTGACGGCCGTAGGCCATGCAGCATCCTACAGGTGAGTTAAGCTATCGTTGTCCTCGTTCTGTCGTAGTTCGCGCCTGTAGAGAATCGAAACACTGGCGGCATTTATAAAGGTAGCCCTAATAGACGACGGCGCTAAGGCTCAGTTTCGTTCGTTATTGGACGGGCCAGGCCGCTCCGGTGTACAGCTGATCTGTTGTCGTTTAGTGCTTTTTTTTCGGAAATTTCGCCAAAATCGGGTGCTGTGCTGTTGGCAGAAGAAAGATTTAGTGAATTCGTCCGCACCAATGAGATGAAAGCATCGACTCAGGCTTGACTCTAACGTGAATTCGTTTGGCAGCAGAGACAGACAAACTACAGACGCGAGGGATCATGAAGAGACTGGGAATGTTTCTCGTTTTTCCGTTTTAGATTTTTGTCCCTATGTAATAAAGCGTCTCATCAAGTCACATTTACATTAACACACCTATTGATTCAACTCACGGCCGATTTACATTTGTCTATTTGAAAATATGACTGGACTACCTGCTCCAGTCAACGTGGACGCGTCTAAACTGTCCGTCGATGGAACGGCTAGAGTAGCGCGCCTCCAAGTCGCTTACCTGACGCTCGGCCGGAGCGTAACGCGTCGATCACGACCGCTGTTACACAGTCGAATGTGTTCTCTGTTATGGACGGCTACGTGTCAGCTTAATGCTCCCTGAGTGACGCAAAATCGTAAACGCCTCTCATACAATAGCTTTCACCCACCCGCTCGACCTAGGGAGCGAAAAATCGATCAAGCGCAATAAAATCACATGGGCGTGAAGCAGACCGATAAAGCCATGGCGCGATTCAGAGATTAAGCCTGAACGACACTAATTCGTCGGCGTCGTCCAGCGATCCCGCGTTACAGAATCTCTCATCCGGCCTAGATAGATACGACGTTAAATAACGCACTTCGTCTGCCAATGAAAATCAATATGGCCAGCTTGGCTTTACATGCTCAATGCTTTCGACACGTCGACACACAGTTCGCACAGTTCCGTCTGCTTTTCTCCTAGGCTGTCTCACGCCAGCTGTACAGTGTCTTTTTTTTTTTTGCTGAAGACGTACTCGCTGAAATGGCATATGAGCGCAGGCGGAAGGTGTATAGACCCCCTACTCGATTTTACCCTCGCGAGATATATCCGTGCCTATGCGGCGTGTAAATAATTGCTCAGGTCCATGGCATAATCTGCTCCCGTAATCGAAGGCTGCCACTGACCCGTAGACCGTCTGCGTAAGTGAAACGAGTTCACTGTTATATATTGAAGTTAATTTTCCTCGTGTCTTCCTCGTGCCAGTAAACTAACGTCTTCTAACAGTCATGCGCATTCACTTCAATGGTTGACGGGTCAGTTCAACCAGAAGTTCGGTTGTCATTTTCTCATTCGGCGTCAATTTCTGATTCGATACTATCTGGGTAGCCGAAGACTTATTCCGCATACAACTTCATTGGCAACAGTCAATGGTGGCGCTACTGGGGGGACCGAACTTGTTGTCTGCTGTTTGCGCAATTTGTTCAGCGCGATTCTTTAGGGGTCTTTCGAGACACTTCGCAAGGAACAGTTCCGAAACCCATAAACTCATCATCGTTTTTATATTCGTCTACTGACACAGGCGTTTCGTAGACTACGTGATCCACGGTAGCGACATCGAAGGCTTCTGCGAACAGTGCGAAGAAGTGTTAACCATTCTGAAGAATGACCCTAAAGGCACCCTTGAAAGTGCGCTCAACGCGTGCAAAGAGACCAGATATTTCACACCTCGAATCTGCGATGAAGAATACAGAATCTACGGCGGTAAGTGACAAACACCGTCGTCGAATCGTTGATCCAAATCACTAACCCATGTGAGAGGGGGGACGCTACACGTTCGTTTTTTGAGAGGCAAGCCATGTAGATGTTGTCTTTCCCTTTTCCCCTTTGCCCCTGTGCCACAGGGTGGCCATCGGGGGGTGAAATCGTTCTCGAGCGCGCGAGTGAAAAATGAGGAAACTCTTAAAATCAGCTTTCGATATCCGACTTTACAAAAAACCGATTTTCCTTAACAACGATCTAGATGATGGGTAGGCGGGGGGTTACCGTATCGATGCCCCCAGAACGGCCGTGTCTTCCTATCGCTCTTCTTCATCTGATCCGTGCATGATCCCTTTCCGACACCAGGTTCGGTAATAAAGATCATGGAACAGCTGACCACACCTCTCAAAGACGTTTGCAAGTTCCTGGCGAAGGGGGGATGCGGAACGCCTGAAAGTGAACTGTACAACTGGAACGTGTCCCTGACCGACGTTGCGGATGATGACGATTTTCCACCACAACACTTCCAGCATCGCGAATCCGAGTGGGGGGTGAGTTTGCCGCAGTGTGGCTCCAAGATGGCGCTTGTTGATGAGTTGACGTTCTCCTGCATGGGCATTGGTGTTCGAGACGTCAGTTTATATTATTATATACATTATTGTATAGTATTATTATGTACAGTTCTCTTATTTAACTATCGTGCCATTTGATATGTAGTAATTTCCCTATGCTAGAATCTAGACCTGCCTCGGACTACCTCGCTAGAATGAGAATTCGCTGAACTGAAATCGATTCAGTAGATGATTCAGTAGATGATTCAGTAAATCAACATCAGTGTGTTCAATCACATTACCAGTTACATGAAGTTGAAACAAAATGCTCCATGTATTGAACTCACTAAACGATCATCACATCTGATGTCGCAATCCGTCAACGAACCGTCCCACGCGTGCAGCAATCGCATCTCTCAGTGCTTCACGTGACTGACACGCACTTCGACGAGGACTACGAAGTCGGAGCTGACGCGATGTGCGATGAACCCATTTGCTGCACCAAGTACCAGAACCAGACCACGGATCTCAAACGGTTTGCCCCCCCCTGGGGCTACCCTGAAGGTGAGTGCTATCGCGTGTCTGTTGAAGTGCGCTGCCATACGCTTGAATGCGTCGTTGAATAAACGCCAATCGCCGATGATCTGGAGCGCGCGAAGTAGTGGCATTAAATAATTACATTTGAAACACGGCCCAAATATTGGCGAATATCGACTTTTTCCGATTTGATAATTGAAAAAAAAATTCACCCGCCCGGAAACTAAATATCAATTGCTGCTAGACCATCCCTTCTGGGACGTGTAGTTTTTGTTATTGCGCAGTTGTTTGCGCAGTTGCTTGCGCAGACATTTGTGGCGCACTCGGAGAACTCGAAACGCGTCACTCGGCTACTTAGTTGCGCTTTGCGCGATCTGGCGGCTCATTGCCTAATAAATGCTCGCGCTCGCGCGAATTTGTGGCCGACGCCGCTATGTGGTTGTGCGCGAAACAAGGAGTGTTTGACTCCTTGCGTCCTAGCTCCTTGCGTCAGAACGATGCTAAACGATTCGCGTGTCGTCAGGTGCTGCGTGCGATATCCCGATCCGTACGGTCGAGAACATGTTCCAAGATATCGACCGAAGTCGCCACGTGAGTGTCGCCATCTGGACTGGCGATATTAGTGCTCACGCTTTTCTGGGCATAACGAAGGAACGTGCCATCAAGGACATCCAGGAGACGACAGCGATCGTCAAGAGGTTTCTACGCAAGGTCAAGGTGTTTCCCTCCATCGGCAATCACGACGCGTTCCCCGACAGGTTCGTAGCACGCCCGAGATCGACGCGGTCTCGTCGACGGTTAACCAACTGATTAATGGATCGATCGATCGATCGATTGATCAATTTGCGCATCAGGTTTGCTTTGCAACGTTACCGGACATCGCTTTCCCGATAGGTGTTGTTGTTGTTGTTGATTGATCGATGTTTGTGCGTCTTCTGCTGCGGTACATTTTCTGCCTTCCGCAACCGTTATCGTCGACTGGCTGTCGATCGGTTCGATTCTGGTTAGCTTCGATCTAGTTAAATTTATTGTAGCACTGTCAAAGCTTTAACAACAGAAAAGCTCAAACAGCAAAGCTGTGTCTAAGCTGCGTCTCCGCATGATGCCTGGATGAATTCACAGGCTGTTCCCGCACACGGACGTAGATGCTGGCGAGTTTTCGATGAAGCCATTGTACGAGGAGATGTGGAGCCTTTGGTACGATTGGCTGCCCGCCGATCAGGAGGCGGTTTTCAAATATGGCGGCTACTACACGGCCGAAATACGACCCCACCTCCGGCTCATATCGCTGAACACCAACTTCTGCTACACGAGTAAGATAACTATGATCGGACAAGTTGCACCCTGATGGTCAGTGCTGATGTTCCCTTAGAAGGCAGCCGACAAAACTCCCCATTGGTAGTTCCCGCTAGCATCCGGACCTCACTGATCTGACGGTGGCGTGCGGACTTTCCTGTGTGTGTTGGTTTCTGCTCTGTCGTTGTTTCTTTGTCGCGCAGACAACTGGTGGCTGGTTCTCGGCGCGAACGATCCGACGCGCCAGCTTCACTGGCTGATAACGACCCTGCTCGAGGCCAGACGAAACCGTGAGCGGGTCTTCATCATCGGCCATGTCCCTCCGGGCTCCAGCACCTGCAACCAGCATTGGGAAGAAGCGTACTTTCAGATCGTGACCAAGTTCCGCAAGACAATCACCGGCCAATTCTTCGCGCATATGCACAACGACGAGATCATCCTCGACTACAGCGACCCCCACGACCCGTCGAAAGCGACTTCGGTAAGACATGGCATCCACACACATGCGCAACTCAGGTGCTGGGTGTGCAGGAGGGCGTGTGCTCCTGCCAAGATGGCCTCCGATGCAATGCGTCCATCGGACGAATGAATGCGTGATGACACGACAATGGCGTGCATCGACTAACCGCGGCCGACTAACCGATGTGTGGTGGTGGTGTCTGCTTAACCTTGTCAGGTAGAATGCGTCTCACTGAACACAAACACACACACACACACACACACACACACACACACACACACACTCAGCTACCCGTAGAACGTAGATTTATTGGTGTGCGCTTCAATCAAAAACAACCAATCTCAATCTGCTTGAAAGCTGGAACATGCACAGGCTCTCCAGGCCGTGCAGCAGCTGTTCGAAGCGAGTACTCGATGTCACGCACATAGTCGGTAACTAGGGTCGGGTCGTCACGCGGTTCAGTGGCGCGGGTCGTAGTAGCTTTAAGAAGAGGAGGCATCCGCCAATATATATAAACACATCCGGGGGTTCTCACGCAGGTGCTTTACGTGACGCCGTCGGTTACCACGTCGTGGAGCGGTATGCCCGAGTACCGCATCTTTCAGACGGAGATGGGCGAGGTCGTCGACGTGGAGAACTACTTCCTCAATCTGACGACGGCCAACGCCGGCTACTTCAAGATCCGCGAGTCGGTCCACGAGAAGGTGCGCAAGGACTTCGAGAAGATGAGTCCGTTCCGCCGCCGCGCGATGGAGAAGGTTCTCTATGGGGACCCGCACTGGGAGCTGGGCTATTCGGCGCGCAAATCCTATGGCCTGAGGAAGTTCGACGCCGACAATTGGCATAAACTGGTCCAGCAGTTCGACAAGGACGACAACCTCTTGCAGACCTTCTACAAGCACCATGTACAGTTCAGGTGGGTAACAACCGCGATGATGCCCTTGTCTGGAGGAAGGTCAAGGCGTTGTTGACTTCGGTGTGCCTCCCAAACTAGGTCTGTTGACAACGCAGCATAATTTAACCGATTAAACGCTAAATTACGCTGCGACCTGCTGCTCCCTTCTGCATCTTCATGGTGTCTTCGCTAGCTGAATTCTCACTACACATGAAAAGTCGATTCGGCATTGGCTCTACTCTACGCCACCCGGCCATTTCGTCTTTCCACCGACCGGACCTGAGCAGGACAACGTAATTTCGTCCTGTTCAGCTCAACACCTCGTATTCGCTAGTTCCATCGACTAACAAACGCGTCCTGATGCGGTTCCAGGCCAAGCGTCGTCAACCAAGACCTGCCCTGTGATGAGAAGTGCAAGACCTCTCTCGTCAAGTACATGACCTCCCAGAGAACCATACGAGCCCGTCAGAAGGCCGCCGCCAAGGCCGCCGCCGCCGAAAATCAACCCGTCCAAGAATCAGTTTCGAGTCTCGAGGCGAAGAAGCGGTGAAGCAGAACAAGCAGAAGTGTCCAGGGTAACCCAAACGTCCGTCGATATCACCGCACCGAAGCTCATTAGCCAACCATCTCGAAACGAGGTACTTGACTGACCTCGTGCTAATTACGATAAATAAAACCATTACTATAAATAAACACCGACTACTTCGTCGATGTGCAATTTATTGTACGCATTTAGCCGACTAGATGGCCTGAGCGGCCTTTTTAGTTGTTCCTACGAACCCCTCGAAGGCCACGAGGCCTTCAGGCTGGACGATGCGTTTCCACGACGCACGGGGGGTGCTGGGGTTCGGCAGGAGTCCCAGTTAGTAGTTGAAACGTTTGTATAGGTGTGTGTGTGTGTGTGTGTGTGTGTGTGTGTGTGTGTGCTTTGTCACGCATGCGTCCGGGGGGCGCGCTGAGACGACGTTCTTTGCCTCGTCTATACAAACGTCTCGATGGGAGGGGGCAAGAGCAGGTAAACAAACCATCATCGAACTAACTCGTTCAAAAGCAATGCGACGTCCTGTTTGAGGCGTTCCCTCACCTCTCCAGGACACACCGTCTCCTTGTCTGATGGTAATGGACAGAGGAGTTGTGCATGTTCTCTGTCCGACGATGTCCTTTCGACCTGAGCGAGCAGAGGATGTGGATGGGGCAAGCAGCTTTAATTGTGTCATCGCGATTGCTTCCAGCTGGTCATCGCACGAGCGTTGAGGCGCTTTCGTTTTTTTTTTTTT
>MNPL01018478.1:923-20191 GCA_002081605.1 Tropilaelaps mercedesae
AGCCATCGCTCCTGAACCTCTGCTTCTGCTCTTCTTTCTACTGCTGTTGTTGATAATGATGAGAGTGCTTCTGCCAGTACTGCGCTGTCATTGACATGTGCTTACGGCAGCACACATGGGCCAGTTAGGCGCTAGTGAGATCAGCAACGTAATAAGATAGATATTTTCGATCGTGATACGCCCATCTCATGAGGCGAGCACAATTATGATGATAATGATGACTATGTAGTGTATGCAGAAGAATGGGAAAAATTGGGGTATCTACAATAACAACTCATAATGAAGCATTACGTATGTAAGACTGTAACAAAGGTCTATTTATTCGGCCCATATGTCTTGAATAACGCATGGAGGGAATGAAGCTGCCGTGTAAAACTGAATTAGAGAGAGATATTCAAGTGCTAGTAAAAAGTAAAAAGCACTGAGGAAAAAATAAACTATATATATGTAGCATTAAGCGGTGGTTCTAAGGTAATTTAATTTTTAGAATATTGACAGGATCAATTGTGGATTCACTGAATTCGAGATTCACTGAGATCGCTCTTCGACGCGAATGACCACCGGATCAATAATGTTCTTTTTCTAAGGCTCACTTTAGTCTCAATGAAGTAGTAAGAACCAAATTGTCGCATCTAGACCACGGGAAATCATCTTGTGCTTATTGAACAATCATTATATCCATGGTAAGTCACAATAATACATGATACAACAATACATAATAATAAGTAATTACATGGTGATTTTCCGTGGCCCATTTAAGGCAATTTTGTTCTTTCCAATATTTGCGTTATTATTAACCTGAGTGAATTATCTCATACAGACCTGTTTCTATGCTATTTTAACTGTTTCTTTAGAAATAGAAAGGCTGAAAATACCTATAAAGGTACAATGTCAGCTTTGCAATAAAAAATAAAATGAAAATCAATTTTTTTTAAACTTACTAATATTTTTTAGATAGGTGAATAGTTTTTTGTTTTGAATTGACCAGAGTTTTATGCACGTTAGAGCGATAATAAAAATAAAGTGTGCGAAAAGTAGTTTGCATATGATGACATCTTAGAACTGAAGCATATTCATTGTATAATACCTGTACAGCATGCACAAGCCTGTTAAAACAGCACCCTGTAAAACAGCAAGAAAGTTAAAACAAGACAAAAAGCACGCTGAGATGAAGAAAGGCGCCTCGTACAAAGGAGTGCTATAAACCTCTTAAATACTAACAGATTAGATAAAAATTCAAGAATGCTTAATTTCACTTGATTCTGATAGAAATTTATCCCGGAGGAAGTTGATCAACATATGAGATACTATGCATAGGTTTATTTGTAACTCACGTGGTCGCCAAACACATCTTTCTTCAAGAAACTCTGTCACGGAAATGTATGCTAGGTCTCACTGAAGAGGTTGCTCCACATTCGGTACGAGGCTTAATTACTACTGCGATCTGACTGTTGCTCCATTTGACTTCGAAGGTTTATATATGTGAATGCTATTATACTACCCCTCATATTTTTGCTTTCAATATCTAACAAACTGGAATTCAATTGGCAAATGCTTACAAGTGCTAATGATAGTAGCCGTAGTCAGTTTGCAAATAATGGATGCCAATTGAAAAATACAGAACAATGATTTACCAGGATCCTTCTATCGACAACGTTTCCATATATGCCGTGATAATGACGCGGTATAACAGCTATTGTACAACAAGCCTTTTATTGACCGTACAAAGTCTTTTCATCTCGCCTTTCTCGATGGATTGCATTAACTAGTAAAGCGTCTCCCCGAAAAGCAGCAAATAATAATAACAATAATAATAATGAACGATTCAATGGGTCACGACACGTTCGTAATGCTTCACTCTAAACCTCCACTCTGGCTGGATAACCATATAGCTGTATCGTTCGCATGCTATTGGACTGCAGAGGAGGAAGCAATAACAGTAGGGGCCCTAGGGAGGCGTGGCAGGCATATACAGCTGAAGACAGTGCCAACACTAAAACGGCCTGCGTCGATGTTGTTTCTGTTGTTGTCGCCGTCATTTTCCTCAACCTTCGGCAGCAGCAGCAGCGACACCGGCCAGTTTAGTATTGGCGACTCCACAGTAAAAATCGCAGTTTGCTTCTCTGACTCCCATTTTCTCCTCATTTAATTAGCGATTAACAAGGCTCACAACGCAACAAAGCGCAACCTGTCGTCGTCGTTGTTGCTGCTGTAGCTGCTATGTCTGTTGTTTCTTCGCCCGTGGTCTCTCCGGGAGCACTCAACGTTAAATGGCGCATCCATTGTTAATGCCCTTCTATCTATTAATGATGATGAGCCTGGCGATGCTATCATCTGCAAAATATTTAACGTTGGCGCCAACGCCAGACGCCTCGAAATAGCTTCCTTGAAATCTGTCAGATCGAACAAACCGCCAACTTACAAAGACGTGTCTACCTTTGGACCACCAGATTATTTATTTGATTTTCTTACCATTAGTTGTACCAGTGATATTTGTCCTATCAGGTCCACTGCTGTAAAACGTCGAGTTATAATTCAATTTTGCCACTGTTGCGTACGCGCCCGATGGCACTCTTGACCCTCGAAAAGGAACCAACAGGAATACGTCTGTGGTGAAAATTCAATGAGAATTCGGGCGTTGTACACGATAAAAACAAAGCCAGACCTAAAATCACTCCTAAGTATCATATTGACTTTACAGAGATAGCTCGATGATGCACATGGTTCAACTATACAAACGGTATAATTCTTTTTATGAAATCACTAATTGAAGAAATTCTTGAGTGCAAGTTTTCGAAAACATTCCATATCCGTCTCTTTTTCTGTTTGCATTATATCAATTACGTTAATTTATTATCATGTTGATTTGTCTTTGACAAAATTATGCACTCGCCCAGTTATTTTTTCAAAACTCATTCTCTATATGGGTCAACAATATTTTTAGTGCGATCATCAACTAGTACTTCACGCTAGTTAATACCAGTATATTGCTTTTCGTAATATTTGACATTACTGTTTGAGTAATTACATAAAAATACTGTTCGCGATAGCTAGCCAATTATACATAACCTATAAGTTCAGTTTTGTCATAACTTTTTGATTCACTGTTTTGAATACTTATATTTTTTTTGTCTATGACGTAGCGGTTGTGATCGAATGGGTGCTACTTTGAGTCAATGGCGGCATATGAAATATAGTTTCTGGATTTAACCATGACAACGATCATAGAATAAAATATTCTAATAATTGAGTTACTTTTGGCGCTAACCTACTTATGCTTATTTAGCTAGAGCATATTATACTTTACTTTGTTTTTTATCGGTGTGTTGCCTATAAGATGAACGTGACACATTAAGAAATCAGTTAAGTGGTGTTGCGAAAACCATAACCAAACAAAAATCACCTTGTTTCCCACTGACAAAGAGTTTTTTGAACAGAAAATAACAGATGTTTAAAAAACATGCTAGGCGTATGCACAGCTGTAGATTCCAAGCTCTCTTTTCAGTGTGATTCACGCGCAAGGCCGTCAGACGTGACACCAGAATCTGCCGGTTCCCGGTTTTGCTTGAGCACCTGCCACCACGACCACATCATCCGAAACCATCAATTCCAGAATCATTAGAATCTTTACCAAATCTTTATTGAATTATATAAAATATGAGAATATTTTATTGTAGCCAATTAATTCTGAGTGGGTTGGCTTACCATTTAGCGATATTCGACTGTTAAAGCGACGAAATCCGTTTGTTTCTATATACACACATAATTAAAATCCGTTTTCGATACACGTTAACGGCAATCCTCAACAATGTGCCTTGAGCAAAACATGAGCCTCTATTATTGATTAATTGATACTATATTTTATTATTGTAATCCAGCATAGTCTACAGAGTATGAATATTATTAATTAACCGTTCTTAAAAATTTCATTGAACCTTTAATAATAGTAAATGAAATATTAATTTAGAGAATATCAAAACAGATTGGCAGAGAAAATACCAGTCCAGGACCACACGCACGAGCGTCGCAACGGAATAAGTCTAATAAACGAACAATGACAATAGTTTGAACCGCAATAATAACTTGAATCGGTTGTTCAATCAAAATCTTACCAACGTATATAAAGATGTGTGCAGAATATTGTATGTGTTTTCTAAGTCTCGTTTTTCAGCATAGTTAAATTGTATGCAAGTATAAAAGAATAAAATATTTTATTGTACCTTGTTGTGTACCATTTGTACTTCTGCACCTTCTATTTCTACAAAATTTCGCGGTTTCCCTCTCTGAGAGTCTCTCTCCTCTTTTATATGCACAAAGCCAAAAGTCTTTTTAAGATTACAGCTAAGCAATTAACAACTAAACCTAGGTTTTCCTTTTTTGAGAGGATTTTATTAAATTAAAGTGTATTATGTGAATTAAAGTGTAGGACACCTATAGACACGGCATAATATATCGGCTGATCTCCAAACAGAGCATACAAAAGGCTATTTGCTGCTATCTTTTTGCCATATCACTTTAGTTGTCTCATCTAGTCTTCTTGGTAAAAAGACGCTACTTTGCTGCCAATAAGCCGTTGCAGTAACCCGCCTAATTACGTTATTTTTATTCACATACTAGTCCTAGTGCCTTGCAGATTTACTAACAGAAGTAATATTCGCCATAATTACCTAATAATAATAATAATAATAATAATAATAATAGTGATTGTAAAGTTTATTAGTGTACCGCAGCCAGCAGAGTCGGCGTGAAATACTTTTCTTGTGTGCGCATCAAATTCTTGTTCGTGAACGGATCGATGAAATTGGTTTTATATCTTTTTGTTTTGCTTTAGAAGGACATTCAACGACAAATAGAAAAGAAGCAAAAGAAGAAGAAGCAAAGACTGTCAGATCGTCACGTATTTAGAAAAGACAATGATACAAAACAAAAAGTCATATACTCCCTGTTACACGGCGACACTAAATCGAAGCAGAATTTTTTATGAGCTTAAAGAAGACGACCCGTTTCAAGCGACTAAAAATGGGAGAAGAGCATCATCTACTATTAGTTGAAGAGGAAAAAAATCAAAGCCTCGTTGACGTAAGTGGCGTTGGGAATTAAGTGGCGAGATTCGACTACATTCTTGCTACCTTTGCTACACAGGTATTTTTTCTTCGATTGTTCGACTTGGAGGATATTTGGGTGTTCCTGATGATGCTGATGTTGATGTGGTGGCTGCCATAGCCGCTGTAAATGCTGTTTGCTGTTTTGTCCGAAGCAAAAATCTTCGAGGTGCCAAAATCGATCGGAGCTACCCGCTGACTTTCGATCGGAAAGAATTATTTGTAGTCATTTCGCTGGTATCTGCCTTTGCTGTACTTGTTACTCTTGGTAGTGAACGACTAATGTTGTTACGGTTGTTGCTGTTGTGTGATTGCTTGGGTTTATCGCTAAAACATGAGACCTAATATTTGCTCGGTAGACCTGACGGATTTCGAGGAGTAAACTGGAGAAAAGCGTTTGTTTAAACGTTCTTTCAATGTAGAAAAGTATCGTTTCAGTTGTAGTTCTGGCATTAGGCACAAAACTAATATACACTCAAATATGGCTTTGATCACAGAAAACAAAAAGTCATCCCGTAGAGCCTCTAGGTAAATATATATGTCGCAATCGTAGTTAAGTAAACACTTTATTCCTTAAAATTTTTTTATTACAGTCAGAAACATTACCCTTTATTAAACAATAAAGGAATAATGCTAATAAATGGCGCCGTTAACATATATACATATCTCTTGATTTTACATACACTGTAGTTCATGTAACGTATGGACAAAATAATGTACGTCTCATTCAGGTTGTTCACTTTGGTTTCTGTATAAGTTTGTGCTTGGCCTTGGTGCTCCTGTTTGATTTTTGACCGAAGTGAATTTTCTGTAGTTATTGATCACGTGAGATTTGTATCTTTTCCTCCTGATTCTATTTCCGCTATACCATAGTTGTTGCCGGAGTTTATCTAATATTTATCATAACTAGTGGAAATAATTTTACTAATTATCAATTACTAAAATTAACTTATTATTTCACGTGTTCCTATCTAAAAAAGGCTAGTGAAAGTTTAACTGTTTGACAAACTTGCTCCCAAAAAAAGGATTTCTTATATTTTTAGATTAGTTCTCTCCGCAAAGCTTCCCGACTCAATTAATACAAAAACGGGTTCAGCAAACGCGCCATTAAACTAAATCTTGCTGTTTAGCCCACTCTGACTGCTAAGTATTCTTTACGATGCATAGACCAGTCATCGTGCAAAACGGGCAGTCGAACAGCCATCAGAAAATAAATAATCAAATAGAGAGCTTGAAGCAGTCGACTGTTAGGGAGCCGAATATACCTAAACTTAGTTCCCTTACATCGCCAGTGTTCCTGTTTTTTTATTCTTACACTTTATCTTCTCTTATTTGTGTTTTTTCTCTAAGGTCAGCGTGACTTAAAACGCACCTACACACCAAAAGCACTTGATGAGGTATGTCACGGCAACAACATGGAGAAATTGCCTGACATGAAACGGTTCAAAAGTTTGCCAAAATGAAATCGACTAAGCGACGCGCACGAGAAATTCAATAAACTGAACCATAAAAATAGTCATTGCTACTTCAAACCGTAACAACAATATGCAATCACCACAGTACACTCAAATAAAGCAATTGTCAGTACTTAGTGCAGCTTTGTGCGAATGCCACTGCATAATAAGATAACGAGCGTATCCTCAGGAGGACAGTAGATCTTCCTTGGTAGTACACAGCATCTGCGTGGAAGCCACTGATAAATATTACGTTCGCAGAAATGTTTCCATTCTTAGAAACAAATTCGTGTCTTGAAAATTAATAAGGCTGAAGTAGTTAATTACGAATTATAAAAGCTCTTAGCAGCGCTGTGTCCTTAATTGGCTTTTTATTTCAACGGAAAGCTACTAGAAAATATAACATATATAGAAAGTAAAATGCTATTAATGCTGTTTAAACATAGCTCATGTAAGGTGATTGATTGTGGAACTTTACACATTCAGACAGAATGCTGAGCTGTAACAAAAGATAAACCAACGGTCTTCGGGATTAATAAACTGACGCGCTATTCATTCTTCCACAAATATAAATCAGTTTCTCTCAAATACTTCATTCACAATTATACTCATCGCGTTGGTATTCGTTTTGTTTAATATGCAAAATGATTTTTATTATTGAACGATATTAACTACGGCCTGAAGTCAAGAATGTTTCCAATCTGAGACCAATATCACTATGCGTCTTTGGGGCGTTCCAAGCTGAAATGTAATTGGTTCAATCTAACGGCATAACAAAAATCACGAGAGCTGTTGCTACTACCGCTGAACACACGTTCAAGAGAACACACCGAAAACAAATAAGAACTAACATGGCTAAATAGATCGATCGCGCTGTTAGGAAGAAAATGAAGGCCAAAGTGGTTAAAAAAAACTGGTGTCTGCGGTAAGATAGCAGCTGCCGTAGTTGTTGCTCTATCAGGAATGGAAGCTCTTTGGTCTCTGTTCGAAACGGCTTCTACTTCGTGCTGAAGGGTGTTGCTCACACTTCTCAACATACGAGGCCTCCAGTTTGATACAAAAGAAGAAGGCACAAAAGTAAGAAATATAATATACTACCATGCTGATTGCGGCTGTCGTACCACTCTAAGCGCAAATTTCAATATGTGTCCTTCAACTCATGCTAAAAACACAAAATGCGACCGAACTTTGAATCAACTATATATCTTGTAACTGTTTTGTATTATAACGCCATATCGGTGTTACAATCTTGTTAGTCTTAGGAATCGTTAGTTTTAGGCGTTAGTCTTAGGATCGTTTTCTCGTGTGCAAAGCATACAATGTGGGGCCACAAAGGACATTCTATGCGCACCTAAATAAATGCACTTCATTTGTAAGTTCTTGTGTATCCATGTAATTTTATCGGATGCCAAAAAAAGAAAATAGCTGAGAAAAATGTAGTAATATCATTCAATTCTCGCTTTTGTAAGCCTAGTGGATGTAACCTCGTTTTTTCTGTTAACGTTAATTCGCAGTGCAACATTTGTATCATAGTAACTTGATAGTACGAACTAAGAGTGTCTGCCAAATTGAGGGAAACCATATGTCTAATAATCGCCGTTTAGAGTTTGAGTTTTCTCTATTCGTGTCTGTGCCGTAGTCGCGTAATTCAATATGAGTCATAAAGACCAAAAACAGGATATTTAAATAATAATTAAAAACACATTGAAAACGATTCGAAAAGGACTGTTATTCGACTTATAGGGCGAGCCATTAATGACAGAAATCTCAGTCAAGCAAGGATGAACTATTCCATGACGCAGCCATGTTTAGTCAAAATTGCACAGGCAAAAAACGGTCGTCATCGTCGTGTGCACTCTCCACTCATTTGTTGTTCTCAAAGTGATCCTAGTCGATTCTGTAACAGCGGTGTCCACATTCATATAGTAGAAACCACAACCGTAGAGGCACTCACAAAAAAAGCAGATGAAACAGAAATGAAGCCAATAACTGACAAAGGAAGCAGCTGGGAACAAACAACTGAAGCTTGGTATTCCTAGACGTCGACACCTCACCAAGTGCTGATGGATTTTGCGTTGCCGTTCAAACGAGTAGCCTATTTACATGAATAGTTTACACGCAAACCTGTGTACAACTACGAAGATGAAGTTAATCAACAGTTCAACACAACATCCGCAAAGTTTTCACATGAGTTGAAACTAATCTATATGAGTTTGTTTTGTATCCTTTGTTATCTATTCGCGTTACAAAGAACTGCTCATTCATACAAGTTTGATTTATTACCTGCACCTTACGCGCTACATAATTATTAGTAATGTTGTATCTGAAAGTGGCAGCCATGTGAATCGTAATGTAGCACATGACCAGTCTACTGTATGTATCCGTATTTTAGGTGTTATTTTGGCAATGAAGTCATTTGATAAGAGTAGTGAAGGCGAAAAGGGGTGTCTATCTCAAATTTGTATCCGTCTCCATATATATAAACATTATATAATTTCAAACGAATTCACTTTTTATTGCTTTTTACGGCCTAGACAAAAGCTGTAGCAATACAATATTATAACTCAATAAACTTATGCTACTACTAGATATCCCTTGTGACTTTATAAAGGCTAGAAACATATGATTATATCTTAAATGTCTACAATTAATTTTAATAGGCAAACAGTGGATTAAATCCCGCTTCAACAATTAGAAACTAATTCTAAATGTCTTGTACATATAATAACAATAATAATAGAGATAATATAATACTCCCGGCTTTATTGAAACGTTGCCACTATTTGCTTCGTTCAAATTTTCATCTAAGAGTTAAGGCCAGTGCCTGCCTCGTAGTTTTTAAATATCGATCAGTCTCGAACTATTTAGTTCTACTCATATAACGTACCATTTAATAATCATCTATTTACATTTCAAATCTTCAAAGCTTGCGTTTAACTGAAAACCTCCAACTGGCCCGCTGGATTAGTCCAGTCTCAAAATTTGAAAGCGACATCAACGGTGAATAGAGCTATCTGTTTAAGCTGTCGCACTTATCAGCAGATGTCACTCGAGTCGACAAAAAGATGCAGTTGTCAGATCAAATTAGAAAAACCGAAGAAAGTGGCCTAAAGAAATTATTCATTATTGAGGATCCTGTTTTCTTAAGATTCATAGAGCGCGTTGACCTTTTGAGTCCTTTCAGAGTTGACAAGCTGCCATGGTGCTTTTTTATGCTGTAAAGGTTCTCATGAAGTTTATGAATAAACGTACAATTGTATGACTAATTCTGTTTGAACATGCGCAAAAATGAAGTTTCAGTTAAGAAAAAGTTGCAAATGGCGTCAGTACTCGATACACGTTAGCTATATCCTATCTAGATATGCTTGCTCATAACAATATGTGTTTTGTTCATAATTAATGAGAGCAACCCTGACTGAGCAGAATCCAAGCATACACTAAAACCACTTCAGGTGTGTAGTTTTGCTATATACAACAAAACCATAGCTACATTGTTAAGGCCTGGCTTTGAACAGGAGGTAAAACATATCTGTGACAAGTTCAATAAACTTAACATTTTATTGTACGGGGCGAACAATGTACAATTGTTGAGATAAGGTGCTACCGAATGTTATAAATGATTTGGAAGTCAATACCGACTCTAACAATATAATTCTGAAGTTTGTTGATTTTACAAAGTCAGATGTTTCTAAATAGACAAACCATATTCCTTTGTTGTCACTCTGGTGCTTAGTCCACCATATCCCCTTGGCCAGACTTTAACACTTTTACCTTACTTTTTGCCCAACGTAACATATCATTGACCGACCAATCAAAATCGGCGCGGTACTCTGAAAAGCTAATTAATAAATATATGGCTGGCCCTGTTGAGTTAATGAGTAGATCTTTTTTTATTGGTAAATTATTTTTATCGCATTTAAAAAGGCTTCTGATCTATTTAAGAAAAGTATTGCAATACTCGATAGTACATGCCAATTAACGCCTTTACCTTATTTTGTCTGTACTGGTCTTCATCATTGGAGACTACGGCGATTACCAACATGTTGGGAAAACGATCACAAACGTGTGAGAGAAAGCATCGAAGCACCGACACCATACCTCAAATTGTAGATAGCGCTGTGACTACGTATTACGCGACAACAGCAACGGCCTCGGCAATGACAAGAACAAATTGTATTTGCCTGTCCCGTACCGAAAGGATAGACGAATCAGCAGCATCAACAAAAGCGACAACAACAACACTCACTATATGACAGCGGCAATTTAACTTGAAACGGCAAACGCGCAACATAAATAATGTTATGTCCCCTCGGCGGCTTTTGACGGGGTGAGGGCGGGGTTTGCCACAAGCGGGAGAGGAGGTAAGTGACGGAGATGTGATGCGTACAGCTGTTAGTGCTGCCACTATAGCTACTACTACTACTACCGCTACTACTGCTGCTGCTGGTGTATCTGCTACTACGAAACTCTGACGAGTTTCGGCAGCTTCTGGCTGTCGTCTTTCTGCATCAACTATAATCAGTACAAAGAGTTTTCTTTACTTTAAAACAAGAAATATAAAGTGTCATCATCGCAATGTATAGGGGAAGCAGGTCTATCAAAACAAAGGTCATAATCATAAGTGCTTGAATTGCATCCACCTTATGATAGTTTCGCATTTAGCGAAAATAAAATTAAGCGTATAAAATTTCGGAGAGTAAGGTTTTTTAGATCCAAAAATTGGAAATTGTGGCGCAGGCAGTTTGGTAGCATAAAAGATAGAAACAAAAATTGGAAATTGCCTTCGCCATTAGTTCCAGTTTTCAATTTTATATTGGTTTGAGTTTATATCTACAATATAGATTCAAGAATTGGAAGTTGTGGTGGAGGTAATCTGCTAACGTGGCCTTCATATACTGTATTGGCACTTTGTTCTCGCCGATGCAGTTTGTGTCAGCTATCCTTCGGGAGACACACACCAAGAGTACACTCTCAACATAAAACTCGTGCGTCCCGAGACTTATTTCTACGTCCTCTTAGGTGAAGCTTTTTTCTTCTAAATTTCACTAGTCTATCGCAACAATGCCAGGAGCCTGAATAAACAGCTGAGTAAACATTGAAGTGTATTAAATCCAATGAATGTCGTTTGAGGGCCAGGAAATTGCCCCACAGATGCGAAATTTATGAACTGACATTTCGATAAAACGCTCTTCAGATATAAATAACCTTGATAGAAATTTTAACTTGTTGGACAAGGTCATGAGGCGAATTATAAGACGATCGCTCAATACAAGCTAAATACAAATTTATTGTTGGAGCTAGAGATGATTTCTTGAGTAAAACGATACACGCGTGGTACTGCTCATATTAGAATTATTGCCATATAATTATACCATATCAGTACACACTAATTTGTAAGGGAAATGTTAAATGCCACTGTAGTAAGATAAAAGCTCAGTAATTGTAGGTATATTTAAATCAACGCCATAAATGTCAATAAGCATGGCCAAATCTGGCGCCCATTTTGATTTTCTTAATTCGTAAGCATTTGCTTTGAAGATATATAGATATAAACTCTGTTGCATATTTAAGAGTCATATTCTGCCACAACAGAGGTCCCATTATATTAAAAATATAAATATACATAAAAGCATTTTTTGTATCTTATTGTGCACCCTAAACAACAAAGCAGAGTGACTCATTTTCGAGGTACATGCTTTCGATACAGCTGTAAACAGACGAAACTCCGATCTAAGCTTTCAATTGTGCCTCTAAACGTAGTGTACAGCAGTGCATCTTCTGCGTTAATTAATAAAAAATTGATGTTATTTTAGAATTGGCGACGAAATGGATCATTATACAACTTCACTTACTGTCTTCTTGCTTTATTGGTCGCTAATTTTACATAAATTCCAACCTGAATCTCGTAGAAATCTATGTGTTATTTGCGGCCAGCTCAAGTCATTGTGCATCATTATACAACAGCAACAGCAAAAACGAGATTCCGCTTACCATCACGGTTACTCCCGAACCTAGAGGTTTTTCTGCAAATAGCCGTCTCAATCCTACCTACAAGACTTTAACTTATTGCCTATGGGATCAAAGCGTTCTCATTTTTGCACACGCCCTCCCTACTGCATGGCATCTTACCCAAACTCCCTTTGAACGCTTAAACGTTTGACACTGGTACCAGTGAATTGGAAAGCAGCCCCTAGTCCCACTGGGAGGCGATTCCTAGTGGCTCCCGATGGAGGAGATGATTCCCTCTACCAATATCCATGTCCCAAGGGCCCAATCTCAAGGGCAATCACCGCAAGACGATATTCTTCGTTCTCTTTTTTCTTCTGAGCTCCCTTCTTTTGTTGGAGCACCGTAGCCAAATGCAGCCTGGCTGAACTAACTAAAAGTTCAGTAAGGACCAAATTTACCACCTTTCAATTACAGTGCAGGCTTTAAAATTCTGTGAAAACTATTAATTCTATCAAACTTCCGCCCCTTCTCGAGTCTGTGCTCAAATACACGTTATACGTAACTATTAACCCAGTTAAATTTTGCCTCCTATCATTTGTAATATCAAGCAGAGGATTCTTTTTGCACCTTTATGAAGAGCTTTATCTACCTCTTGCCTTCGTAGCAGTCGGATGCAGGAAGATACTAGCGCATACTGACAATTGTTATTCTAAAGGATAAAAAATGAGGCCAACCAATTGCGAAAAAGTATCAAAAGAAGTTGCTGTTACAGCATATCACGCTTCCGTCCAAGAAAATTTGTATGACCGCCTGCTAGATTCTTTTGACACGTGAACTGTGAAGGAAAAGACACAAAGAATTTACCGATGCCGTACTCGTTGACTTTCAGTCCGTATTTAACTTACCGAAATCGTTGTGTCGTTAAATTCACCTATCTTATCCGCACCATTCCACGAGTGTTTTACATGGTAATGGGACAGTAGAAGTGTTAGACCATTTCGTGTCCTCTGGTATTCTTCGTATTGCTCAACGTTGTACTGAGAAGTAAAAAAAGCATCAGGGATTTGGCACAAATTGGTCTCTGTTTATACCGAGGATACCACTATTTGTGGCGCCAGCCGTTTCAGTGTCCAGCAACCCCTGGCAGGGCCCACACTATGCCTCGGTTAGTGGCCTCAAAAATAACATTAATAAGACTAAGACGATGAGGTTTAAAGAGGCGAATTCCTTCTTAAAACGATTATGGATCAGATTCAGACTCGTTCTTGAAATATGTTAACGAGTTTCTCCATCTATACCTCATCATTTCTTTGTTAAGGACGTGCATCACCGCTTAAATCACTGAAAGGGTTACAAAGGCCCTGAAGTAAGCGCGGTCGTCAACGAACGTCCACGCCTCTGCCTTAAAACAGCGCCAGAGCAGTTCCACCTACAGAATGCTATGATAACAATTTACGGCAAGTAATTTATATTGGGAAACCTAAGCGTGACCCAGGTCAACCTCCTTGACAGAACGAAGTCAGCATCGTCAAATTTTTTTCTTAAACTCACATATTTGAACTACAACTTCACTAGTATTAATAAAAAATATTTTCTACAATAAAAGCTCTTTTATCTTCTGAATTTAACTTGCTGCAATTTTATTGAGGTGCTTATTTAAACATTATCGGGGCGTTCATGGTTTATGAACCACGGTTCATGATTAAGAACTCTTATGTACATAAGGAAAACGTGGTGAAGTTACGTAAACTGAAATTTCTTTATTTTACTTCATTTAATTTTTGTTTATCTTTCATGTCGTATTATATATTTGTGTTTTCTAGGTTCCACATCCGCGTTGTCGTTTTGTTTCAATATATTCATTCCCAAGTCATGTTGTCACCTTATCACGTGACAGTTTAAGATAATGTTGAACATACATCGCTTATAAAATAAATGCATTCAGTTTGTTTATCTCATTCTTATCATTTAGTGTCTTTCGCTGTTGCCCCTCAACGCTGTCATTTTTGTCCTTTACCGTCTTCAGGTGGAGAGGTTTTTCACAGCTGAACATTTTGTTCTTATTCTCATATTCTTACCTCTCGATCAATTTTAGTTTTCCTCTTTATGTTCAATTGATTCCTAGGTTGGTCTTTAATATTTACGGTTTTATGGTGTAGTGTCCTTTTATGTTCTCTATATACATACAGCATCCGTACAATCGAAGACTCAGATTCACTCAGCTAAAGTCAATCTTTGCCAAACGAATCGTTCTAGGAACTGATCAAGGCTGGGTCCATCAAACCAAATCACGAATTTCAAATTCCTATTTCTCTTACGTAAAACAACCATGTTCAATCAGCTTAATTCAAAATTTACTTTGTTAGTTCTCTCAACGTTGGCGAGCCTACCGCATCCAGCTAACAATCGATACGTCCCATGATATAATTATGCATAAGGTTTTCAAAATACAACAATTTTGAAATAAGCCAAATTTGAAAATGTTTATATTCCGTGCAATACTACTATTTGGACAAGGATTCATCCTCGGGCATTCCCTAAACTATTGGCAGCGCGACCGAAAAGCTCAATAAGTAAACACCAATAAACCGATAAAGTTCGTACGTACTATGTATACACGTGCTACCCAAAGCAAACTTAATTTCAGTACTGTTCGAACCTTCCCATTTATAAGGAAAGACGAACGACCACAAATAATATGGAGTAATATATGGTCGTTTTCTTCTAATATTTTTACGTTCCATTCCAATTGACCTACTTGTGATTATTGGCATTGATGACCACTTGCAAGACAGAACTCAGATCAATAACATTCGATTCATGTTGAAGCTTCGATTAATACATAAAGAAATATACAATTTTCTTGACATGAACGACGAATGGTCGTCGTTTATGGATTGATCATCGTTCGACACGTATTTCGTTCAGAGCCCAGTTGATTGGTTTCATTCTAATAACTTATCTATTCTTTACTTCACATTGTGCTGTAAGAATATTTTCTATTAGCTATTTTTTGCGGCATTTTGTATGTGATTCAGTGACCCTGTGGTCTGGGAGCAAAATTATATTACAATATAGGAGAAGATGGCTTCGATTCCCCGGGAGACACCAAGGCAGACTTGACCGAATTCCGCTTCAAAGAAAATGGTGAGGAGGTTTTCAGACTACCGTATCCGTAAATGAAACATATCTAAATGCAAATATTGACAGATGGCTTCTATGAATTGTTTCTGTTGTTACCGAACTAAACATGAATGCCATTCTTCAAATACAAATGTCAAGTAGGTTCGAATATTTAGCATAGAATGGCTGCGCCAATCGTCGAAGTCGTTACGTTCGATGTGAGCGTATCATTTTTTAGTCTAGGAGAGAGGAAAATAAGAGCAGTAACACCTAATTTTCGTATTTCGCTAAAATTAAACCAAGAATTTCGCTCCTCTTCTTTTTGATTGACACGCTGCTTGGTTATTCGGTGACATACGACAAATATAGATGCACATGGCAAAACAAGTAACTTCGTAAACGAAGTCAAGAGATCTAAAAAGAGCCAGGTGGACAAAATCTACAGGTAAGCTCTAACAAAGCGCTTGAGACGTCGAAACGTATTTAACTATTTGGATCTCTTATTCTGCACGCAAGAGATTTTGACGACCTGATTGTATTTCTTTTTTTCTGTTTTTTTGTGTTTCGGCCTGGCTCGAGACTCAACTTTTTAATCCCTTTTTAAAAGAAAGGGGAAGTTATTGTTTCCCACTTATTTTTCTACTCAGTTGGAAAAGGCCAATGTACCTGCATTCAAATTTGCAAATCTCGCATTTATAGAATAGCAAACGAACTGCAATCGTGCATTGTGGTTGAAAAAATGGGAACAATACAATGGTATACTCGTCCCACAGTAGCCTAATTATATGCAGTATAAATCTTGCCGATCGACGAGTTCAAAGATAGATTATTTGCGCGCAGCAGGACTCAATATGAGAAAGCAAAGATAGCAATTTAAATAGAAGGAAAGCCATGTCTCGAGCTGATGATATATATATATATATACATATAAATATATATATATATATACATATATATATATGTATATATAGCCGCTAAAATTTATTCGGAACGTAGCAACGCTCTTACCGAATTCTCAAATCAACAGTGTGTAGCACGTTAAGGTCTATGCAAATGGTTGGATTGCGGTTTAAAATAAAACCATTTTTTACTAGGACGGCGACGGAAAGGGCACTAGTTTACAATGAGATATCATTCTGTCTTCTGCAGGAGAAAAAATTGCTAAAGGTCGTTTTGGGCCCTTAAGGAATTGGGTTTACGAACAATAAGATATAGGTGACAACGCAACATTTAAAATTTGAATATATACCATTGGCAGTTAAGTAGCTATTCAATGATATATAGAATTGTTTACCAGCTTCATATGTTCTATCATTTAGCATATTGCAGAATAATCAAAATGGTTTAGTGCCTGTGAGGCTGTCTTTGATACGCCGCCGTCGTAATGTCGTTACCATATTGGGGTAGCCGCAGCTTGAATGCTCTATAATTCATGTCCACAGAGAAGTTGAAACAATTTGGGGAATTTGAACTGTTGAAACCGCACTACTTCCTGGGTAATAATATCAACTTGAGTTGCCCGCCACGGCAGATATATAATATGTGATTTTATAAGGGTCCTTTGTTCTGCAACTTTATTCCAATGTCTCAAACCTTTCCTTGTATTTCCCGCTAATATTGACTATCTAATGTTCTCTTTACTAGCGTGTTTATCTCATTGCCGTCCCTTAATTGCTAGTACCGTTGCTTTGTTTCATTAAATATAGTTATTTACATAGTATTCAGATCATAGTTATCATCTCTGAAGGTGATTTATTGTAATCGCCACAAACGTTCTCAATTTGTGAGAATCGCTCGGGCGAGTTTCCTCGTTGGCGACGATACCGCCGCCGTCCTCCCTTCGTTGAAGGAGCTACGAGCTGCCTGGATACAATCCGTATACATATTGTATCGCCGTAGTGCACGCACCATCGACTACAGTCTTCTGCGTTTCGCTTCGGCTTGTTTAGCGCGAAACCTATTCCTCTTTCTCTGCTCACCGCAGATCATAGGAGTCTCGGTTCAACCAAAGGTTCCCTTCAGGTTTCGCGCTTAATGAGAGCCCGAGCAGCCTGTGTACCTGCGGGTGACGTCATCTCCGGTTCATCACGGTGACTGGTCGGTTGCTGACCAGCAACAGCTGCTGCCTGCGCTTGATGTTGCAAAAGGTGATGATGCTGCTGTAAAAGTTGCAAATTCAGTTGCTGCAAATTGAGACCCTGCGGAGTTCCAGCAACAGCTAGTAGTTGCGGCGGAAGACCTTGCAGAGCTTGAAGGCCAGCAGGATGTTGTTGTGAGATTTGCTGTGCTTGATGCAACTGCTGTAGTTGTGCTTGCAGCTGAGCGTGGTGTTGTGCTGCTAACAGATGCTGTTGCTGCTCGGTAAAGCCGCCAGATAATGACGGGCTAGCGACGCGGACGTCACTATCATCATCGTCGCTGTCCTCGAGGTCTATATCAGGGGACATCGATCCGGGTGGAGGCGGCGAACTGTTGTTGTTGTTGTTATTGTTGTTATTGTTATTATTATTACTAGTGCCATTATTACCACCCGAACCAGTTGTTCCACCTTCGCCTTCCTCCTGTTTTTGACGTTTGTGTTTTGTGCGGCGATTCTGGAACCAAACTTTAACCTGGAACAACGTCAGAGGAGTCAAATGATCAGAAGAACAGGTTATTATAGTTGATCTGGTATCCAATTTATAGTGTAGGATGTTTTTTATATTTCGAATTTATTAAAAGTTCTCATGTAAATGTAAGTGGATATGTTCGCATAAATGTTCTGCGCAGATGCCAATGGAAATTGGTGACAATGATGGTATTTTTTAATCGGCCTAGCCTGTATTTATTACATATTAATTATTTGGTAATAATCAAGTGACTATAACAGTAGTAATCATAACGACAATAACAATCATAATAATATTAATAATAACAATAATAATGGTAGTAAAAACAACAATAATGCCAGAGTGATAAGGCGTATCTTGTTAGTGGTGTCAGTTTGGACCGCCCGCTGAGGGTCGGTGCACCATCGCTGCTGTTACAGGTACCATCTACTAGTGCCATAGCCGATGTTGCCGCCGCCCTGAGCAATAAATATGCGGTGGTTCTTCCATTCGCCAATTCCCGCCTCTACCTATGCCGAGGTGGGCGACACGCGGTGTCAAGTCAGCCACAATTCGTACACTTACTCTCTCACACACACACACACAACATGTGTCACCCGGCACTGGTCGCTTGAATCGAGTTCTTCGCTGTTCGCGTTTATGAAGTGATGACACCAGCCTTGGCTGGAGCTAATATCAAGTGGGACTGCTCAATTCAACTCGCTTGAACAATGATGCTATTCGCATTCCAGTTTGCAAATGACAATCGTTTGATTTGACAGAACACCTTGTTGCTTTGCGCGTTCCGATGCTGCTTGCCTCGCACAACCACAGACCAGTCGCTGTATTATAGTTGTCATCTCGTCAAATATTGCCGTATTCTTTCCATTCCGTGGCGTTGAGCAGATTCTGTCTGCACTATAGTGCACACGCTGAACGCTCAATATAACGTTCAATAGGATCAACTGCACTATTAAACTATATAGTATTTGAGCCAGTATGATATACATATATATATATATATATATATATATATATATATATAGCGTAAA
>MNPL01018484.1:0-14537 GCA_002081605.1 Tropilaelaps mercedesae
ATATATATATATATATATATATATATATATATATATAAAGAGAGAGAGAGAGAGAGGGGGGAAGGGAGAGAAAAGCAAATATCAATTCAATCGTCAAATAGACGCGATATCGCCAGTAGATTTCCTTGTCACTAGATTCGTGCACGTAATGGCCAAATGGCGAAACTCCTGAATCCGCCATTTCCGCTCTTCTTCTGCGTTCTCTCTTCAGCTAAAAAATAAAATAGCCCGACGTAATGACCTTCCTTGCCCGGCGTAAACAAATCCTGCGCGTAATCGGCATCCACTGTTCTTGAATTACTCGGAAGACAAAATAGGGGAGGAAATATTCCACGAAGAATCTACAAAATGGCGTCAACGCGGCTCTAGGCCGACCTGTCTGTCTCGGAAGAACTTCGCAGCCAAGTGACGCATAAGGAGAACGCTTAACACGCTTCTTTGCCCATGGTCTAGCCTTGTCACAGTCTTCCTCTTTCTCTCCCTGTCTCTCTCTCTCTCTCTCTCTCGCTATTCCTTAAGGAATCGTTCTTTAGGCGTCTTCCAGCATTTCTCCAGGGTTCACTTCACCGGCCTCTCTCTATCCCTTGTCCCATTGGGACCGTCCGCTGCGACGAAGACGGAGCCTCAATCGTTTTGCCTAATTGGCTAATTCACACTGCGGCGGCGGCGGCGGCGGCGGCGAGTCCCTGGGGTTTTCAGGGGTGTGGGAAGACACGGTTGAGGGGGCACGGAAAGCCAGCAGGATTCCAGAACGTGGAACGCCTATAGCGACTACGCGCATGCGAGCAAGAAGCCTTCGCGAGAAGGACCGTCCTTGGCTGAGAGCCCGACCAGGTACAGTCGTGTATAACCGAAGGGCTACGCGTAGACCTATGCCTACCGCTTGCGATACGAGGCAGACTGCTCTATTTTAACTGATTTGCCATGGCGCCCATTCCAAATCGAGACGCGGAGGTTGTTGTCGTCTGGTGTACGCGTGCGTCTAACGGCTCGTCTGAGAGCGCCCCGACGAATACGGGCACGTACAGAGAAGCGGGAAATCGAGAAAAATTGGACTTGTTGGGGCGGTACGGCGTAAATTTGGGGGACAATGTCCCCGGCAGATGGTCAGGTTTGTTTGGGCGAGACTGCCTCTGGGGGGGCGCGCCTAACCAATGCTAACCGAAGCCGAAGCTCCAGTAAGCGGTAGGACACTGCGTTGACGCTACCGAAAAGCGGCAGCGACAACTCCGGTGAAGAAGACGCCATCCTCCCCCGGAGCCGAGGTTCATCGACGGGGCCAATTGCAGCGTCGGCATCCTACCCAGGGACCAGGCGATCGCCTAAATATAGATCATGAAAGCACCCGACGCTCATTTGTTACTTCGGTTTGTAAGCCACACTTATCTGACCGGCTAGGAAGGAGTTCAGGGACATATCTCTCTCTCGCGCGCGCGCGTTCTCTCTAAAGAACAGGAAGTGCAAGGGAGAGAGCACAAAAAACATCTGTAGCACCCGTAAAGCCCAGGTAGTCCCGCAGCGTCGTCAAGGCTGCCCTTGTGAAGAAGTGGGTTTTATGCCGACCCAGCACATGCTTACGACGGTGGGCATTTAGAAACGATACAGGGCGAACCGGATGAGGCAACGCTCCTCGACGGAGCACCCGCTCGCGTGTAAAGAATGACCTCGCACAAAGGTTGATGTATGCGCGTAATATTGTCTTGCATTCGTCATTGTTATTATCGGGTTCTCAACATTCTCCGAGCACGAGAGACAATTGTTGAAGTAGCCCGAACGTCCGCTCGACAACGAATCGAACACGACCGTCCACGATGAACAAGTTCGTTTCTCCGTTCGGGGGTCTTCAACCTGTGGTGGCTAGTTCCGGCAGTTTTTAGTTTGTAGGCAGCCTTTCGTTGGAGAGTCGATGCTGAACGTTGACATCGAAAATCGCGACGTTCTTCGCGACGACCAAAGCTGTCGTTGCGCACACGGGTGTCGTTTGTTGGGCTCTTGCGCTATACATATTGCGCTTGTTTCAAATATCTACTCGCGGAGCGGTAGCCGCTTGCCCACAAAGCTCCTTTAGGCCTAAAGGCCATAAGGGCACCTAGACCGGACAGGCGGAAATTTGCCTCACAGGCTTTCATTTTATTCGTATTACGCGTGTAAAGGCGAATTCGCCGTCATCCCGATCGCTGATTTCGACCGGCAGACACCGCCAGACGTACGTTCGTGCATTCCAACAGGCGCATTCGGATGCGCCTTGTGACCGGAGGAGACACGTAGGTGCACGGGTTCGATCCCCGCCGGTGCACATTTACATTTATGTGGGGTTCGCCTTACGAAGAAGTGCAAAAACTGCTACCGTGGACGTGAAATGTTAGCTGATGGTCAGCCCTAAAAAAAAAATGACACCGCCACGTGCGTGAACAACGGCGAAAACCGTTGCGAGCTCCGTCGTGTTTCTCGCCAAAGGTGACGACGATATTGGGAAATTTCTTGTCAGATAGTCCTTGCGCATAGGACGAACATGCGTCAGGTGCGCTAGCACGAAACGTGCGCAGATACACGTTATACACGTGGCATGCATGCATGCAGGCCTCGAGATGTGCACGTGTGGCCTCTGTGCGCGTATCTGGTAGAATAACAATACTTAGCCGCACATATCGCTCTCGACCGGCCTTGGGAATTGAATTTCTTCCGTGCCTGTCTATCCGATATGGATCGGTGGAGCTTCTTTCTGGAAAAGCGAAGTCCGACGACTCCGGTACGAGCTCTGGTCTTGCTTTGCCGACCTCTTGAGCCGTAGATAAGTGCCGCGTAGCAAATGCCTGCACTTCAGTAGGAGATTCCCCTTCAGGAAGTTTCGTCGATGAGGCTATCCGTGGTCGGTGTATATTCATGGGAACTCCGGCGTCTGACATTAACGACAGGGGCTGACACAGTCTGTTGGCGGTCCCGTTTGCATCCGTGGATGGATAACGAGACCTGGCAGATTCTCAGTTTAGCTCTAATGGCCGCCTGCCATGAATAGCAATGCGGCAGTGTCGTAGCAATTTTTCACGCTGGAACCCCCTGCACCCGACGGCAGCGCCTGTCTGGTCTGGTAGCTACTCCTGTAGAGCAAACATTATTTGACAATTTAATGTTTTTTTTACCGTATCAGCCAACTCAACGGTTGCTTCAGGCTGGAAATAAACACGCGCGATATTTAACATGGCTGGCGTACAGGGACCATGGCCACGCAACCGAATTCGTCACGGCAGTCGTCTTAATGGGATGTAGCGTTAAATAAAGGGCCATTCCATGTAACGACGAAAGACGTCTGTAAAATTCGACGCTCTCAGCTGTGGTGTCAGTGAACACGCATGGGAAAACGGATGGGACACGTTGTTCACATCCAATGCCTTCGAAGAAATACACTGGACTGTTCTAGAAATAGAGCGTTACTTCGGCGAAGTTGCCTCAACTTCGTGTCCCTTTTTTGTACGTGAGGGGTTTCATTGCCTGACCTGGTCATCTAACCTGATCGCATCCAGTGGACTTTTCCTGTTTAGTCGCCCCAAATCGCTATTATATTCCGAATCGCTTGCGGCGACGACCGTCTGTTTAATTACCCGTGCGCGTTAATACTTTGTTTCGATATCCTAATGAAATTGTTTGCTAAGAGCCGCCATCATTACGAATCCTCGCCTCGGGGCTCAAACGTGTTATGGCGGTGGAAAAGGCACACGGGTGTCGTATTGACCACGCGAATATCCGCGCATGCCCAGCGCAAACTCGACAGAAAATCAAACCGACCCAATGACGGTTCCTGTTGTGGGCGTCTGGCCCGGCCGGACGTGTGGTGGTTACCGAGTTGAAAGCCCCTGGGCAACCCTTCGTTCCGACCTCCGAAACCCGGCACGAGCTTAGCCGGAATCCACGACGTGTACGAGTAGATTGGCGGAAAAAATCGCCGGAAAATGGGGCCCCTTGGAGTCCCCGATGACATTTTGCAAAAAATAAACCCCGACGAGATGATAACTCCGACGTACGGGAGACATCAGGTGCGCGTTGGCTGGACGTGATATCGTACAAACGGCGGTTTGTGAAAGGTGTATGCGCAAATACAAACATGGTTTAAGAACACGCAAGAGGTCGTTTCAAGACGAGGCACCACTCTATGCATACATTTAGCCGAGGGGCGTGCGGTTGCTGCTCACGAGTTGGTTCCCCATCAGGTGACCGGTGTGACAGAGGAGAGTTCTTTTGGACGCTGTTAAGTACGTTCTAGTTATATCAGATCGTCCCCGTTTGTCATTTTTTTGAGTTTGCTTTTTAACAGCTATTCGTCTCTATTTAGACACATTCGAATTTCGAAAAACACACTATTTCAATCTCGGTCTTCATGGCGGTCAGCCATGGCGTCAACAGTCCTTGGCGGTGACCAGCAGCAGACCCCCTGCCAGTACGCAGCTCAAAGTCTGACACGTTCTCCTGTCAATTTCAATGAAAGCCTAGAAAAACACGTGGTTGTACAAACAACCTACGGGCCTGCTATGCTTTCCTAACAAATGCCCCCTACCACCTCGCCATAATGAATTTTAGCAGGTCAGAAACCCGTGTCGGGCTCGATGACTTGGGGGCATTTGGGGACGCCTTCAAGCGACCTTGCAAAGAGACACGTAGGAGGTGGGTGCACGGGTTCGATTCCCGCCGTTGCACATTTACATTTATTCATGGGGTGAACCGTCTTGGGAAGTTATGCAACAAACGCTACCGTGAACGTTAAATATTGCCTGATGGTCAGCTCTGAAAATATTTATTTTAGGTCAGAAACTCGCTGGTCCACTGGCGCTCAGCAGACCGTCGGCGCACGCTTCACTCGGAGTGGCTTTAGTTACCTCGTCTTCTCCCGTTAGTCGATCCGATTTTGCGACAATCTCATGGTCGTCAATACGACAGGCCACCTCAAACTCTGGCCGTCATCTGATCAGGCGTTGTTGGTCTGAGCTCCCTGCGTCTCCGATGCAGGTGGATAAACGTCTCACTGGGCAGTCTATTGAGTTGGCAGATTACGATCGCCCGAAACTATTTCTCGTTGGTTCTCTGTCGGCGTTGACCTTCTTGTCGGCTATCCGCTTTCCCACTCTTCCGACCTCCGCCTCCACGAAATCTGTCCGAGGCGCCTTTTGCTCGTCAGTTTTTGCTCGCTCGGCTCCTTCCTGTTCAGACACAGCCTGAGCTATGGAAATTATTAACATACAAAGCGAACATACACAGGGAAATAGGAGCCACGGCAGGTCCCCCCGGTCCGGCCGATGGCGTCGTCTTTGCTAAGTACGACAGCGCAGCGACACGCATTTGCCTAGGGAGAGGCTACACTGCGACTGTTGACCGTCTATTTCGGTAACGGCGTCCAAACGGGGGCCGCGACGGCTGACGTTGGTGTTCGACCCGGCTGGCAATACGGAGAGCTTCACGCGTAGTGAAGTCGGAGTGCTCCGGAATCCTGAAAGGAGATGAGTTACACGATGAGTAGTGACAATGTGGTCCTTCGCTGAGAACTTGGTAGGTGTTTGTGTGTTCTATCTGAAGGTCCTTAGATTTGATTAGGAATAACTCCCGAAGAAAGCTACGGGCAGGTGGCTCAGGGTTGAGCTCGTTCTGCAGCGAGTGAGAAAGGCACAATTATGGCATTCGTTTCTTCGTCCGAAAAACGCAGCGTTCTCTATCGGAGCCAAAAAAGGAATTTGCTTTGTTCTGCTGTCGAGTATTGTCGTTTCTAAGCGTCGAGAAGATCCCGTCTTTGAGCTCAGGGGTCGGTTTTTTTCGTCTCGACGGGGCATATAGCATCTTTTCGCGGTTCGAAACTGTTGTTTTCTGTGTGTTTTGAGAAGTTGAAGGTTCTCTGTTATTTTGGCGACGGAAAGGTCATGCGCTGGTTTTTTATGGGGGAAGAAGTTGTCAAGATTTGTTCTAGTCATATATATATATATATATATGCGGTAGCTAGTTAAGGATTAATATAGAATGGTTAAAGTAGAGGAGCGAAACTGTTTAAACCAAAAGTATTTGGGGCACATATTTGCAAACTTTCGTCGGTTTTTATGTGATCCAACTAGACTAGATATTATTGATCCACTCTCCCTAGGTGAAAAACGTTCCTCAGATCGAATGGGTTGGGAAGAATTTCTAATGGCAACCCGTTACTCCAAACATTAATCCGTTCAAACATTATTTGAGTTTCTTTATGAATATTCCAAAAGCACACCATTTTTGGTAAATTTCCGCCCACGACGTCGAAAACTCCCCGGGGCATTTCGCTGACGGCTCCTAATAAAATTTTTCAGCGATGCCTTCGTCCATAGACATGCGACGGCTGAGAAACGATGTCCAGTTACGTTGATCCGATGCATTTCGTGTAAGGTGCTGCGTGAATACAGTACCGCATTAGTCGAAAATGAAATCTATATGGTGGTTCAACTTTTCAGCGTTCTCGGATAGGCTCTCGTCCACTTTAGAGAACTTCCATTGGAGAACGATTGCCTAATCTACGAACATGCGAGGTCCTTTTCTCTAGGGAGGCTGTATAGCCGCGACGGGCCATCCCTTTGCCCTTGGTCTTTACGTCCGGCCACGCTTTCCAATTCCTATGGCTTTCAACTTTTCTCGTAACTCTTTTACAGCACTAATTACTTCGATACGAGTCGGACGAACAGCGACCGCTTACCAGGGCGCAACGCGCACTAGACTTAATCGAGTGGCACGGGCCATCTGGCTCGGTGACCTTGAACGACCTTGTTCAGTGAGCGTTGTCATCGGAGTGTCAGGGCATGACATCGGTTAACAGAAGGATGTTGACGTTGCGGACGAAGCGAATTTTAACGTTGGAAATCGTAAGGTACTTGTAGAACGCACAAAGGTGCAGATATGGCCATGGCGGCACGCCGCGCTCGAGGACAGGGGCAAACCCCATGTTCAGCGCGACGGCCTGATTGATATCCGGTAGGCGCCGGCGTGGGTACGGAAAAGTTGGGAAACCCTACTGACTCGGTGAAAACCACCGCGCGAAATGAGCCTTTCGTGCAACCTCAGTCCATCGACTTTTCTCGCGCAAAATGAATTGAGGCGGTGCAAAATGAATTGGGTCGGCGCAAAATGAATTGGGTCGGCGCAGAATGAATTGGGTCGGCGCAAAATTGTATTTCAAGGAACGAAAACCTAGCCTGCGGCGAGTTGGGTCAGAAACGGCGTACAGTGGATAGAGTCGGTCGTTCATAGTAATTTTTATTCGGAGAATTATTTGAGAGATAAAAGAGAGAGAGGCCATCGCGACGAAATGCCTGTTGAACTGAGTTCGAGTCGAAACAATGGTGAAGAACGAAAGCCTTTTTGGGGTTCAAGTGGTCGATTGGGGGACTGGGAAAGTCTAGCGAAAGCGTTTAGCTTCATTGAGTGTCATGCGCTTAACATCGTTTCTGCCGCAAACCAATTTACACTCGACATAGACCGTTTCGCCAGTCAACGATGAACCACGGCACGCTTTATTCCAAACTATTCGATTGTTTCGCAGAGCAATAAAGTTCCGTTTGTACTGTGGGGGTTGAAACTGCGACATCTCGAATGAGGGGGGGGTTGTTTCCTTGCGGGGATTATCGTTCACAGTTCTGACACGATCCGTATTCAGCTACCAGAGGGTCCCGATCCCTCACCTAGTTCACGCATCTGCTGACGTCTGCGCGAATGCCAGGCGGATGCAAATTCAACCAAAGGCGCTCTTCGTATTACGTTTTCGTTAACGCATCGCCGTAATCGCTCTGCGATTGTCTAACACGTTTTATTTGCTGGCAATTCAAGACGGTCTCGGGTGCATCCACTGTGTGGTCATGAGTACCCACATTGTCGCTTCCTTTCTCCTGCGGCCGAAGCGAAGGTTATCTTCCAGATGTGAATGAAAAGGAAGCTATGTGAGACTTCCATAGGGCGTCCTCAGCGTTACAGTGTCGTGTAACCAACTTCGTCGGGTGGGGCAAGTTAGCCCCGAAACCGTTTTGGTGGCGGGGTGCTCCGAAGTTGTTTGCTCTCCTTCCGGAGGGAGGGGTCAATGCAATGTGTAAAGCCTTACAATAAGAGGGGCCTGTTGACGCGTCACAGATCGTTGCCCCCGGCCGTTTCACGACTGCCACAGCCCCCTCGTTGAGATTACCCCCCTTTTGCGCAACGACATCGCACGATACCCTTAACTCGTCGTTGGTGTTCACCACATTAAATGCCATATTAGATGCCGCCTCTTCGCAGCCGCTTCTGCGTAAAGTCACATTACATTGCCGAAGGGGCGGCCCCCTGATGCTGTCGGAGACGGGCAACGGAGCAAAACGGGACCAGAGGTAAAGTTGGTCTGCCGGACCGAGGGGGCATTGTTATCAGTAAGAAGGAAGGGTAATGTGGCGAAGGATACATACCACGTCGCAGAGGGCAACATGTCTACGCGACTAGCAGAGATACGCGCGGATGCCCCTGTACAGAGATTCAGCGTCGAGCTCGGCGAAGTTTGTTGCTGCTAATGTAGTCACGACGCGAGGCGGAAAGCTGGAGCCGAGCTCAATGGTGGCGAATTCAGCCGCTCCGAATCGTCTTCAGTCAATCCATTGATAAATGCCCCAGGCCGGTGATGAACGAAGAGTTCGGCTACGGACATTCAGCACCTACAATGGCCTTCGCAAAGTCGGTATCTCTCAGTCGCATCGGTGTCCACGTAATTGTCATGTGTGTGTGTGTGTGTGTGTGTGTATGTCGCGTGTAAGTTATCTCGTTGAACGTCTATAAGTGATCATACGAGTTTAGTCGTCCATTGCCTTATTGGATACGCGTCGATAGTTTGCACTTTTGCTGGAAAGCATTTCCAAATGTATGGTGCTTTCTTTCATGGATTCCTCGAATAGCTGCTCATCATGAGGGTTCCGATAGGCTCATGTAAATTGGTTCGACTCAGTGTGAAAATCTTCCGCTCTGTCTTCGGTATACTCAACTAAACCAACCCTCTTGGCCGATTTCTTTCCGATTTTGTAAGCTACGAGTTGGGTTCGGTTCTCCGCATAGGCTAGTCAAGGTCCAACATTTTTCACTCGTCGCAGCCTTTCGGGGCAGGTCGATAACTCATCTCATACTAGATTCAATGGTCATTGGCCGTTGACTTCGGCGTTCGCCATAACTTGACCTTCGCTTCTAACTGTTTCCCAATCTGTTAGAAGTGCGAATTCCCGCCATGACGTCAAGTTTTGCCGGCTCAGTTATCATTGGCCCAGTCCGATGCCTTCCGTCAGGCCGTCCTATCCTCAGTAGAGCCTAAATCCTAGCTCGCCCCGGATGGCAGACGGAGGCTGCTTTCCTGAGTGTCTACGTCCTTTGCGAGTTGAGGCGCGGAAAAACTTTTAAGTTACAGGATCATCGGTGCTCAGTCCTACGGGGCTGTATACGCGACTTTCGGCTAAGGGGACACGGCTTTGCTCGTTGACTAACTGTCGCTCGCGTCAACATGATGACCTCACGTCCATTTTCGACCACCGAATCCGCGGCCGCGTCTGCCCCGGAGGGGCCGCCAGGCTCACAGGGAAGGGATGTGGGATAGGAATGGAAATGGAAGGGTAGAGTCATCGCATTTGAAAATTATTGTGTTCATTTAGATAGATCGAAGTCGCATCGGGTTCGTTTCGGTATGGACGACGTACGTGACGGTGTGTCTTGATGTTGATAATAAATATTTTTTCGTTTATATATTAGAAGTAATGAGAAGCTCTCGAAGCGAGCCTGCACGAACGACGAAAGTGAGGCCACCCGAAAGCCAACAAGCGTTTAATATTCGCGCGCAATCAATGGGACTTATAAGTTCGACCTAACACTTTGGTGCTGCGCGCCGCGGGAAACATCTTGGTCATAAACCGTGGAGAAAGCAAATTGCGAGGGGCAGCGTAGCAAAGAGTTGTTAAAATCCTCTCAGAACAGCTCAGACAGATGACAAAACTCCAGTTATAAAAGCGACACGATGAAAGAGAAATCCATGTGTTCTAAGTATGTCCGAACCATGTACGCAATACGCTTTTGGGCGACGTCTTGGACATAGGCACATTTTGGGGATAATTCATTTATGAGAGAGGTCTTCAGACAATAACCTGATAATATTTCAGTATTTGCTTACCGTGGTAGCACTTCGCCTCAGCTGAGGAGGAAACCGTGGAAACTGGCATAGAGTGCGAAGCGGAATCGAACCGTCTAGCCGCCGAGTATGCAAGAGAAGAAGTGGTCACTCAGTTGTTCACTGAAATCAATTCGAACATTTCGCTAAAACTGTGTGAAACCCTCGTACAATGCGTTTGCAATCGTTTTCTCGTTGGCGGTGAAGGCCAATAGATCTTAACTGGGTGCGATTTCGTAAACCGCTACCGGATGAGGATTACAAAAGCGTCGCTAGGCTTCATGGAGCTCGCGTTTCGCCTCGTGGAGAACGGCCAGTCCGCAGGACAAAAAAGTCGGCGATCGTAACGCTAAGGACGAAGCCGCACAACTCTACTCAACGGATTCGCCAAAACACTGGAGAAAAGCTTTGTACACAACCGGTATTGGATATAATAGTGTCGTTGCGGCTTCTATACGAATATCATAAGGACAGCATCCGGTTAGGTCTTTCTTCAGGCGTTCAGGAGTTCAGGCCAGGACGCGTTCGTCAATAGGTTCTAGGCACTAAGGGACGTAGATGAAGCCGTGTTCACAAATGGCGTTTGCAAGGGGCGTACGGCGCCAGCGCACCCAAGCAAACAAATACACGAACGATTATAGCACATCCTTCATATATCTACGAGATCCTCTGCGAACATGTGTCCCGATACAAGAAAAGGCACCATTACGTAGTGGGCCGGCTTTTGGGACCTCAAAGCAGATGTACTATGGCCACCGAGCGGAAGTAACTGCCGACAAACACTGTCTAGTCGAGTCTGCCTTGTGAACGCAAATTTACAGGCAAGCCTGTTGACCTAGATGATATGAAAAGGCCCAGAGAACGTGTTATAGCAGCTAGCCTAGGCGCTGAGCGACTCCCAGGGGTCCTTACTTAGACCGGACATGAATATGAACTGTGTGTGCATTCTCTGTCTGCACAGAAATCCCTGCATATGGTATCATAACTGCAATTCATATGGGATCAGCTCAGTTTTCCAGCCGGCTCTAATCCGAACTAGCAAACAGAATCGGAACCTATGTTTCGTATAGGCGCCAGTTAGCGTCAGAGTACATTGGATAGACGGAGGGCTTGGCCGACAGGATTCTTTGAGCCACAATCGAAGCAAACTACAGGGCTAAAGGACGCGTTCCGCCCGCGTCGTATTATTCTGTATGGTACCTTTTCATTGGCCCGCAGCGGTAATACTCTCGTCTAGTTGTCATCCCGGTTATTCCGCGCACAGTTCGCGTGTGAGTCGGCGCCTCCGCCTCTATCGTACGACTCGAATATCAACTCGAATTCTCGTAGCACTTCACAGAAGCAGGCCAGCTCGTTATGAGCTGCTGTTTCGCCTACGCCTCTCCGCATTGTGAGAATCGCGGCTTTACGCAGCATTGCGTTGACGCTCACAACTGTCGTCAATTGAACCAACTACAGAGAAAGCCGAGCAATTTTGTCGTGAAGCAGACAACCGGTGCTGAGCCGGGATTAGGGGGCGTTTGCCGATAGCCAGATAGAACTGTAGCTTCGTGAACATCCGCGCGCCGGACGATGTGGCCCGTTCTGCCGACGTTCTCCAATATGTGTGCGCATCGCAAGTCTATCACCGGCACCGCCAATCTTTTCGTGCCGCTTTTGGTGACTCGGGCTTTGCCGAAACCCGGCCGAGGTGCTGTTTATGTTCACAGAGAATGAGAACTTACGCAGACCTCTTGTCACGTGGTTGGATCGGTCATAACCGGCTACGCCGTTCGGCAGGCACTTCAGTTTCATCGGACGAAACTGAAGTCTTCACTTGTGCCAGCGGTGCCGTCTGTAGCGTTTGCGTCTGCTGCTTCTCGAGGTGACGCACGCGATTGGGTCGCGTTGCAGTACATGCAGCCGTACCCCTCATATGACGGTCATGTTCGCCGCTTTTTAGTGCCTGCAGCGCTTGAGTTACGTCGTACCGTTGGGCTTGAATTTCTATAGGTGACATTTCACGATGAGCCGAAGAGAGAATCTGCTATAGAACGGAAAGTGGAGTAGATCGAACCGGCGATGTCGTTTTGGCGCTAAGAATGGAGAAAATGCATTCTGAAACGCCGGGTCATCGGCCACTGTCTCCCCTCTCTCGAAAGTGAAGTATTCTAGCGTAGATATAGTTCGTACCAGTCTTCCCAAGCTGAACCAATGGCTTTCTTTCCGTCGCTCTCGTTTAGTGCAAGCGATACTCAAACAATGAAATTTTGCCCCCTTCCTCAAGTTCCTATGGGTGTACGTGTCAAAACACGCGCTATTGGGCGGGCCAAGTCCCTTCACGTACCGTAGCCAAACGCCGGAAGAGTATATACACCTTTATGCGAGCTGTGCGCATTGAACCTGCAAAGTTTTCCCATGAAAACTCGTTTGGAGCCTTTTTTCACCTGTTTCGTTTCAAAAAGCAAGATGGATTCTTTGCTCAAACACTTTCACCATCTCTAACGACGTTTTTCATGCAGCGTGTGGCGTCCTAGCCGAAGGGGCCGTCCGTGCCCGCCCAAAGGATCTACCGCGCCCTTGAAAACCTCCCTCCGTGGAATTCGGGAGCAAACTAGCCAAGATGGGGGCCATTGTTGTTGTAAAAATGGCCGCGCATTCATAACGCCCCTCCACCTCGAACTGCCCGGATGAATCAACCGCCTTCACCAACGAGACCGCTTCCTACCGAAGAACTTCCGCCTGGACGCGCGGCCCACAGTTTGCGAATCGCCGTCGTATGACTCCGCCAGCCGACGCTCCGGTCTGTTAACAAATGTATCCACCATAACGGGGCAAAAATATACCCACTCGAAGTATATAATATAGACATACCATTTGCAGCATTTAACGCGCGTGAAGCCGAATGAGTGTCGCGCGGATGGGAGCTCGACAGAAATAATTCATCGCCGCACGCGTACGTGAGCCGTACGGTGATGACGGTCGTCTGTAGACAATGCACTTCTGTGCAGGTAGATAACAACAGGAGAACGCGAAGTCAGACCGCTCCCTGAAGCTAGGCTGACGATATAAAGATGGCTACCGGTGAGGGATCGGACTTCACCGGCACGCATTGGTCGACTGGGAGTACGCCCGTTGTGACGTGGAGTTAGTCGTTCGAAACGCTGCGTAAGCTGAGGGTTATACGAGAAGAAAGTGGGAAAAGAAGATTAAAAAGTGGAGAGAAAGAGGACACGAAATAGAGGGAACGCAGGAGATCGATAGGTTAGGCCGGAAGCTGATAGCCAGACTGTGAGGTAACTTCATTGAGTGTGATTTGAAGTCTGTTATTGACGTAAATGGAGAAACCTGTGAACTGTGCTATGACGAGTTCGTTGAATTGTATCATTTTCGTCCTAGTTTCTAGATTCTACCTAGTTGTAATTTATTGTAATGCTAGACAATATTTATCGGCGGGACTTTTGTGTCTCTGAACGCATTCGGCTGCATGAATACGTTAGCAAATAGCGTCGAGCAGCGAATTGCTCCAAAAATTGGCCTAATTATCCATCCGTAACTACCACGTGTTGCTGGCCCTCTGTATAACTCCCTTGTAACGAAGTACGATTTGAAGATGCTCCAAATGCTCCACATGCATTCCATATGCTCCTGACATGGCCTCTAAGTCCCCCCTTCCATGTTATCCGCAGACGCATAGCCAGCCAATATTCGGCAACGGCGCCTCCCCGATTGGATTTCTTGCCAAACATTGTGACGATCTTTTTTAACCTAGTTGTCACCATCGGACGATACCTCTCCCCGACGTGATACTAGAACAAACGTCAGGGAACATTTGCACCCCAGTACATTCGCATTGTCTTTTTCCATTCTGAGCGGCCTTTCGTGATTTAAGGCTATGTACAGGGCCGGCGCCTCATCTCGGGGGTGGCATGGACCCCGGCAACATCTGAATTGTATCGACGGATCAGCCGTGCGCGTCTCTCTGTACGCGGTCCCTCAAATCGCGCGGAAGAGCGGATCTGAATCAATAGGACGGGTACGATGCGAGTAGCACAAAATCATTGATTTTCTCTTGCATTTTACGACGGGTCCAAACGGATGACGCCAAATAGTGAAGGTACGATCGAGTAGTGTATTGAGAATGCATATTGTACATTTGATTAGTGCCGCAACCTATCTTTAAGGCAGGTTTTTTTTGTTAATAAAATTTTCTTCGACATCAAAAACAATGTACATATGAAGGATCATCCTGTATTAAACGGCTTATCCGGTAAAGATGTTAATATTAGAAAGATATATATTACGGAAATATTGTATGTATTTATTTTGATATTGTTATATTCTTCTTTACGTGAGAAAAAAGCAATAAAGGGATATATATATATATATATATATATAT
>MNPL01018485.1:0-14888 GCA_002081605.1 Tropilaelaps mercedesae
ATATATATATATATATATATATATATATATATATACATATATATACATATATATGTTCCCGCCATTTTCACTGTTCGACATACGAGGACAGACAGACAGCGAGAGCGAGAGAAACTGAGAGAAAGAGCGTGAGCGAAAGCGATAGAACGAGAGAGAGATCGAGAGAGAAAGAACGCGAGAACGTACGCCAGACAAAGAGAGAGACATAAGAGATGTACCAGTCCCCTCCCACCCCCTACAAAAAGATGAAGATTAGGTAGGGAAGGATGAAGGATGGAGAAGGGATAGGCAAGGTCGAGTAGAGACAAGAGCACTAAGGGTGAAGACGGAGGACGAAAATGGTAAAAAATAGAAAGATAGAGAAAGGCAGAGATGGGCAGACAAGGCTAAACGTGGATGATATATGCGAGTACCCACCAGAGGTGAGAGACGGCAGAAACAGTCGCGATGAAATAGCGACTCTGAAGGCAATGCTGACTCGAAATAAAATGACGATAAAACATGAATGACGATGAAGAAGAAAACCATGATGGTGGTGTCATCGACAAACAGACTGACTGAAACGGACGTGTCGATGATGGGGACGATGATAATGATGACATCTTTATCAAAATGTGAATATAAAATAAAGAAATTTGTTATCTCTCAGAAAAAATAACGCCAACCTGTGTTGTTTGTGTTACTTAGGTATAAGCTACTATGACTAGTTAGCGGCCACCAGCGAACTCGTCGAGTCGACTTAAATCTGGCATTAGAATTGCTTAAAAAAGAAATAGCAGCGGAGAAACATTTGTGGAAATAGCAGCGGAGAAACGTTATTCGACAGATATCACTGTCTCCACATATCAGACAAGTGGCGAATTGTGTGACGGTAATGCTCAAATGGAAATATAGTGCATCTTAGCCTCAAAGGCCTCGTCTCAATGCCAAAGTCGTAGAGGTACTTCGTCGGACAAATGGGTTTGCGCAACACATGTTTATACTCAATGAGATTGCTGAGTTCAGCAAGATTCTCTGTTCCTCACGTCTAATCTAGGCCCGTTCCTACGCTTGTGATATTTGCTAAACAGCAGACAACAAAAAACAAGCGCATTAATTCGATTGCGTCACTAGATAACTAATGAACTGTTTCTCTAGAATAAGTAAGCCACGTACTGGCGCTTCGTTGCAGAAGAGGGTTATTTTTTCGAACGAGGGGTATTGTTAGTACATTCGGTTGCTGTGGACACCGGATCCGTGTATTTATCAGAACAATGACAATGAATCTTTGTAGAGTACTTCAGTATTTGGTTCATCTGAAGCCCAGTGGCAACATGTAATCCCGTAGCACCTGTTGCATAACGAAATTTAGTGGCTAGATTCCAAAGGATCATTTTAGTTACCTATCCTGATATGTCAACGTATGCTAATGTAATAAACAATTCTAAATTCGTCAAGGGTTCAAAAGATTATTGTTTTGTCAAACACAGGTAAAAAACCGTCTATTATGAACAAATTCGGAAGTGATGTTGTACACAAGACTAGCAGGCAAACAATCCGAACGTTTAGGGATTGCGTATATATCGAAGCTCGCTAAGATCCTGCTGAGTATTTTGTACTCATCGTCTTGTCAGGAAGAATATTATAAAACCTGCCGAAGGGCTGAAGGTTTAATATAACGCAGACCGTCGACTAAAAAGCTAATAACATTGAAGCGCACAAATTGAACAGTTACGCGTGTATCACTCGTTAAATTCTTTCTGATGTCCTACCCCGTTGCACCTCAAGGCTTTAGCAAACAATCGAGCATTGACAACCATACATTTATCCACGCCCAGTACATGCCTCTGCAGGACAAGATACATTCACAGGGGCCCCCAGATAAAGGCCTAGAATAGCGGTTATAGATAAACTCCCCCTGCGAAACGACTTCCTTTTCGTTTACCGGCACGTCGGCGCAGCCCGTCGGTCAGTTAATCCTGTTTTGATATTGGCAATTCTACTTCGTTGTCGACGGCCTCGTTTACGCCTGATCATCCCCTATATCTCGTTTGCATGATTCCATTTCTTCGTTGCATCCTCTTTAAGGTCAGCCCGATGGAGGTCTATCTGCTGCTTTAGGCTATATTAGGCTAGAGCGGCTAATAGAGGGACGAAGGAAGCGCTCTAGCTGAACGTGGATACATGATAAACATGACAGAACACAACGCGGGGTGCTAAAGAACATGCAAAATGCATAATTCCATATTCATAATGGAATAGTACCGCTCCCTGTTAGAAACCAGAGAAGGGGGTACCATAAAGTACAACGAGTTCCAGCCTAGCTTCCCATAATCTCCTCCTCTCTTGTTCTTTCTGTCTGCTTCTCTTTTGACAGATTCCATAAGTTCTAGTAATGGCACTAACATGTATCCTTAGAGATAGTTCGGCCAAAATCACGATAGACACTAACAATACGGCGAGCCATTCACTTTGAAGAAAGGCCATTTTACCAGTCCCATCTAATGGGCAAGGCTGGGAGAGAGATAGAGGACGGCGAAAGGGAGAAATAGGGAGACAGAGATAAAGCTCTACGACCGGCTTCTGGAAAAGGCCACGAGAAGCTCGCTTACGCCAGGTCTGCTTCTTGTCCGCAGGGGCGTTCCGACAATTGAAGGCGCCTGAGAGTAGCGACGTTGAGATGCTACCATCTAGCGGACTCTATAGACAAACACGCCTGGTTTAGGCGCATGCGACCTAACAACCAACGCCGGGAGGAAAGGGGGTGACTGTGACGCCAACGACAGGCAGCGGATGAGAAGGGTGGGGAGACAAACAAGCCACCCTTAATTTTTTTTCGTCGTTCAACTCTGGCGCAGCTTTGTGGACCTCACCAGTCCTGGTGAGTAGAGTCGCAAGAAAGGAAGTACGAGGCCAGCAGCGGGATGGACAGGGGGGATTCCGAAGGCAAGCACGCCGACTATAGCAAACATACGAAGGTGTACGAGAGGCTTCAAAGCAGGCCTTCGTTGGGTTGGCTATTGTCAAAGTGCACCATGCGGGACCTCGGGTCGCTGCTTGCTGACGATGTGCCTTGCCCCAATGAACTTCCAAGCGCTCGCCCAACGATGTTGGCCACAAGCCCCGCACCCCTCTCGCCCCGGCATCCCGTCCATCCCACAGCCAGTAACGGCCGTGAGACGAGAGGCGCTACTGGGAGGACCTAACTCACACAAAAAACTGTCAAAAACGTTCCTGACTTCGGTGGCGCCTCTGTGCCGTATCTCAGACGAGCTTGCCCCTCTTCCTCCTCACCCCCCGCTGGCTCCAGCCAACCTTCAAGGACAACATGGTCGTGGCGGTGCACTGCATCGGGGGTCGCGGACAATACCTCGAAACACAAAACAGCGGTTGGAGGGCCTTGTCGAGGAGCCAGGGGAGTGCCAAAAAGATGGCAGAAGTAGAGATTCTAGAGCAAACGAAACCTTATTTCTTCGCGGTGACTTCTCTAGGGCGGAGGGACGAGAGCGGGGGCCTTTGCTGTTGCTATTGTCAGTGATGCTGGCGCTGATAATCTTGTGCAATGTACGAACGTCCCCTCGATGTTGGATCTAACAGAAACTGTTCACGATCTATGCGATCCAATCCATCTGGGCCTTAAAATCAGAGATACATGTGCAATTACCGTCTTGTATTATTTTTTTTTCTTGTTATTTTGCAATAACATCGACTAACATTGAATCCGACACCATGCTTGGCCAAGCCCCTGAGCAACGAAGAGCGGTGAAATCCGGAAAAATGCACATCTAAGAGGCGGCACCCGTCAACGTGCGTCGATGTCCAAATAATCATTGTTCTTCTCTATAGTAATTTATTATAAATGATCAAATAGATCGCGTTCGCTTTAACTCACGGAGCTGTAGAGCCATTTTGGTACTGAAAAAATAATATAAATATACCGCTAAAGTAGAATAATAGAAAGCAGAATTCATATATGTTTTGTGAATCTATATAGTAAATTGATAGGTGTGCAGGGAAAGAAGCCCCTAAGATTAAACCCATTTCATTGTCTAAATCGACAAACTGTTTCGACCTACACTTGGCATGGAGGATACAGATCACCGTTTCTACACTCGTAATCTACCTGTGGACGTAAAAGCTTCAACCTATAACTGTTATACGATTCGGCAACATCTCGCAACGCCTTCCTTAATGAGACAATTACAACGACCACTAAAAGGAACAAATTCTAGCTATTTGCTTTTCCAGCTTCTCCTGGGAACAGCCTGACGAAGATCTGAAAAGCAAACTGTAGAAGTGGACGAGTCTACACCGGCATAGAGAATCAGAGAGGACTCACTCATCCATTATACTGCACGGTTCATCGTTACGTAAAAAGATTTTTCCCGAGAGGGACGTTACCGCGCGCCACCGTTCCGTCGACGCTGGAACAGCAAAAATGATCTGCTTGTTAAAAGAACATTAGCGTTTTGTCGAAGCGGAAAGTTCATCGAAGGCGGAACATTTCATCGAGCCTAAAGCATCGCTTCTTTGTCTGATAGGGACGCGGGGGGAAGGCAGAGAGGAAATTCGCCTTCGGCTTCAGAAAAATGGAAGCATTTTCTGTTAGTTTTAGTGTGCTTTTTTTCTTTGTTTTGTTTACACACGCTTCTATTACCGTAGGCTGTCGATACAATCTGCGTTCGTACACGAGTCGCGAGCCCCGAAGGTTACAGTGCTCAACGGCGGATCGGCAAAACGTGAGAGTTCGTCGCTAGTAACTGCCACATGCACGAACAGCTACTGGGAGGGCATTCGTGTTCGTGGCAGGCGAGCGCGTTCGTTTTGCTCGTCTCGATGAAAGCACTGCAACAGTGCCTGAACAGGACAGAGCTGCCAGAACAAACCGCTACTGTCCACAGCATCGGCCGTATCGGCAGCTTTTCTGTAACCCTATACAAAAATGAGAAGAAAATCTCGACTCGACGTTAATATTTCGGTACCGTTATTACATAGTAACTGATGATTAAGGGCAATTTTTAGAACACACTATCTCTTCAGTTTCGGAGCATCGGTCCATTGAACAAATAGATGATAGCAGAATGTGAAACTTCGGGCTTCAACCTCATTTTCTGATATGTCCATCCGAGGCGGTTTCATGCCGACAGTCGCGGGTTCAATATTATACAGTCGCTCATGCCGCACTATAATGTCTTCTCACAGAAGACTAACGAACGTGTGGCTATGCGTGAATTTACTAAACAGTTGCACCATACGTGCGATTGACATTTTCAATCACGTTTAATCACCGCTCCCTTGAAGCATTCCAAGTCGACCCAAGTTTAGAATTTTTTACAGTTTTATCTGCACGAGCCACAATCGCTCCAGTTCAATTAAATTACCTGAGTCCTACCGATGTTCACGTAAATGATACGAATGTAACAACACTTTGCCGCGGTAACTGGTAGAATATCCGGGTAGATCCGCAGTAGAACATCCAGGGTGCTGGTATCCATTGTGAAAACCTTGAATTGGCGTCGTGGTGAAAACCTGCTGGACGTATCATCGAATAGATGCATGGAAAATTTGCGTGGCATGATTTGTCAAGGCGCCTGTTCAAGGCCAAACCAAATCCTAAAGCTTAGACTTCATTATTGACGATACCGCTGCCGCTTTGCAAGCGGTCCATTTTGACCTCACCCTTCGATGAACTCTTAAATCTTCAGATGTTGTCTGACGAAGCTAGGTAACAAATAGCCTCACATTTGCAATTCCAATTAAAAAGTATTTCGCTTAACTAAGAAACCGTCCATTGCAAGACACTTCCACGTCTGAACCTCTGATTCGTTCGATTTACAAAAGCCGGCCAACTGAAGTCTTTGTTGAGCTGGCAACTACAATCTAATTAGGGCAATAACAATTCAAGGCGATCAGCTGGCACAACGTGAATTCAATGGATGCCCAATGCTGAATGTTTCAACGACGTAAAAACGGCCAAATAATTTGCAATCGGCAATCGCATGACAAACTTAGTAGAGGTCTCGAGTTGGGCAAAAAAATGACATTTTACTTAAAAGGATGTTCAAGGGACGAGCCCACTGATTCTCAACAGCTGTTCGCTGAAGACGTCGAGACAGCAAACCGAGAAAATGATCATTTCGAATTTTACAAAGTGTTTGATAGAGTAGAAAGCCATTTATCATAACTGTAACGTAGAGAAAAACATCGAACGCTGGTATTTAAGAATATTAATAATGTCCCAAAATAACAGTCGCCGTACTGTAAGACTACTCGAGCCGAATAGCTCAAACATTTATTTCCTTGTCAAATCTGATTTCCAGAGGCTCCTTTAGGTAGAATTAATTACCATTAGAAGCTACAGAAACATATGCATGTCACAGTTAACCAGCAGAAAATGCACTAACGGCTATGAATTTTCCTGCTCGCAGCTCGGACTGCTATGGCAAATCTACTCACAGTGTGGAAGGCAATCTACGACAGGCAAACATTCTGAGCTAGGTTTCGAAGACCTATCGCGTTTTCGTGATCGAAGCCCATATTTCTCAGGTCCATGGTCTTGGCTCATAGAGGCTTTCATGACAGTGGCCCTTCTAGGTGCGCTTCGTTCGAGCAACGACGACCAGTGCCTTCATTCAAGTGTTGTTCCATTGCCGTGCTTTTTCCGCAACTTTCCTCTCTCTGTCTCTCACTCTGTTAGAAAAAACGACTGGAAAGGAGGGGCTTCCGTGGTATGTAGACATTTTTTTTATGTCCACCTTTTTTTTTGCTTTCTCACAAAAGAACGCTCGTACCAGTAGCCGGCATTCGTCCTACCCTAACATAGACCTAAAGCCTTTCCAGCATCGAACGCTTCGTGCCGAGAGAGAACCGCCGTAGAAGACGATATTGTAGTTATATAAAAATATCTTAAAAGTTGAAATTGTTTTCGGCTCTTTCAAGTCTTAAATCCAACGACATCTTGCCGCAGTGCAGTCGGCTTGCTGGCCGGTCTCATCTCTTCCCTCAAAGATAGAAGAACGACTACATCCTTTGGGCTCGACAAAACCCCTACATTCGTTGGGCGGCGGGCCCGGACATCGATTTCGTTGCACCTTTGATACTCGCGTCGGGCGAGCTAACTTTTTTAGAGCTCTATCAGCCACCGGCCGTTGCCATGGCCGTCAAGCAACTAGTTGGTAGAACTACGGCGAACCCCTTCCTAAGGTGGCACTATCCCCGTACGTATAATGATAACTGTTCACAAACATCAGAGGTTTTCACCACAGGTAGACCCCTCTGACCTAGGAGTCACATGCAATGATTTCAGCCACTCGTACGTTCTAGACATAACTCCAACTCTCCCGGGGATATTTTCCCATTCTTTCCCAGCATTGGCGACCAAAACAAAAGCGAAATTGTCACATTGGTTTTTTTTTTTAGCAAACATTCCGAAATAACTCGATTTTTCCACATACGGTTTCTGCTTGCCGTTGATTTGTTAGCTACGAAAGCGTTTGCCGAGTCCTATGAGTTACCGTGTTCCTATGCAGGTGTACGAAGCCCCGACGCTGTGTCGTTGGCGACGCCTTTTGTATGGTGGAGTCGGCACAACGAACGTGTAAATACGCACCTTAGCAGGATGACGACATCGCAATGGAAGGTGAAGTAGGTCTGCGGTGGTGTTTTCACTCTTAACGCCGTCTTGCTCGCGGGTTTTGGCTCCGCAAACCATCAGCCTTTCCGCATCACGTCAACATTACAGGTGCCACTTGGACGAGACTCGTCCACTATTCCAAATGCTCGTCCACATTACAAATGCTTTGTAAGAGTAAGAAATTTCACATGGCGAGACTGGTATCATCCGAAATCGGACCTTTCTATTGGGGACGCCGAACATGTTGAGACAATTCAGCAGACGAATTTTTGTTTTGGCGGGAAAACAAACAACAACTAATTGTACTCGTATGTAAGCCTCGCTTCGCGTTTCTGCTGGGTGCGAACTATTCTATAATTAAGCAGAAATATTATGTGTGCATATTCGTATATTTCATCAATCAGACAATTATAAGAGGCACACTTGTAGCCATTTAGTATTCACTATCATATTCACTGATGACTATATTGCGTTAACCTATATTCAGTGACTCATTGACAGGGCACAGAGGCGAAGGTCTGTGAACAACGCATTGAACGTTCAGTTGTCAGGCACAAACTACGATTCGGCCAAGCAGTGAAAATGCTTTTCCGGAGTTTCGACAGCCGCTGCACGAAAAAGTTGAAGGGAAGACAAAGAAAGAGATCTACAGAGGATTAAAACCCGAGCAGTTCCACAACAGCCAGCTGTTGCGTCCATGATTCACGAGGAACCCACGACAGTCGTTGTACGAAAAGGCTCCGTAACCGTTCGTAAATGTAAAAAAAGACAAGCCAGAGGAGGAATCGAAAAGGCCGCTGCTCGCGCTTAGGGACTCGGCTTTACATAACGGGGCATCCGCTTCACTAAGTCGCTTGCAGATTCACTCGAAACAAAGGCGATTGGACATGTGCTAGGTGACGCTGTCATGACGCTGTGTGACAATCCTGCAATCGCAGAACACATGAACACACGTCGGGATAGGTCTCACCTGCACACGACCTCCTGCGTGGGTAATGTTGTGGCTCACAGCTAGACGCCCCTCGAAACGGCCGCGCGTCGTCCATGTTTCCATCGTCGTGGCCATCGCTTCAACGACACATGACCGAATGATTTGTCAGGGCGCGCAGAGAAACAACATCAAACACGATGACCATCTAACGAATACAACAACCAAATAGGAACATTGCTCATTTGCCCTCATCCCGGCCGCCCCCGAGGGAGTCGAAGGGCTTAACCCCTTGCCCATAAGTCAAGTCGCACGTTCCCGCCCTTCGAAGAGGCTGGCAGCTTGACAGCTTGAAACTGTTGGACAACCGCTCTGAACCTGCCATCCCCTAGGGTCGGTCTTTTATCATCTGAGATTTACGACATAATCTGCTCAAACGGCTCGCGCGTCGCGCATCCAACTGACACTGAATAGCGTACTGAAAAATTCAACTTTCTCATTAGTTCTGCATGTGTCAGCTGTGTATCCGAAAACGGCTGACGTGTGCATACGCCGAGTCGAAGCCAAGCCATGTTCATGCAGTATTGAGTACTACGAGATGGAGATATTCTATCGAAGAAATAGATCAGCTCCCGATACAGTGACAGTTCTCATTCTAGACACGGTTCAGACAATTCTGCAAATACTCCAGACCAGCCAACCCCACCCACAGTATCGAGTAGCTGACTCATAGCCAATTGACAACAAACAAACAAACAAACAACGACTGATTCCATGAAGCTGCCAACTGCTGCAATGACCTCGCGATGTAGTTGAGCATAGTGAGGAGGTCACATCGTGAGGAAGGGCATCACGAGTGTCATTGCGTGCTAGTGTATATATATATATATATATATATAGTGGAGGAACATGAGAACGAACGAAGTTCGTTGTGGAAACTGACTTTGACAAAATACTACAGGCAAATTATTCGATGTGTGGCTGAGGACAGCAAACGCTCGCTCGGCCAAATTGCAGGCCGAACAGTTCGCCGACGCTAATTAACAGCTGCTATCATTCCGACTGTTAATAATGAATGTTTGCCAATATATCAAAATCGAATTCTAGTTCTGTCCACATCGTGCATATGGAGTGCTGAACACATTCCGCACAGAAAAACGAAAAAATCTGTTTCGAGTTTTCCCCCGGCCGCCTGCTTTCCATAGAAGTCTGCCTTAAGTCTAACATGAAACCCCATGAGAATTTCGAGATTTAGTGAACGTTTCAGAACTATTCGCGGACGCGAGCCTACATCTGTCACGGAGCCGTACCGCCGCCCTACGCGGTGTTAAAGAAATAAACAACCAATGCTAAGTATTCCGAAGCAACGTCTACTATGTGGCGAAAACAGATATCAAGTTTCCTAAAACGTCTACGAAAAAGCACACAGTAGCATAGGTTTAATATCGAAATGCTACTTGATGGTTGCGACCTCCTTTTGCAAGTTGAAACCTGCTTTCCCCGTCGTCATCTGATCGCTTTCCTCGCCCAGATGGGCCGGCGGTCCCCCGAGAACGGTGACGGCCATTGGCGAGAACGTTGGATCAGCAGTAGGGACAGCGGCTGACGAGAAGGACGCTGCCAACGACCTGTTGGCTGAAGCGACGCCAACGGCCAGCCATCGGTCACATCCCCAAGCTGCATTTGTGTCACTCTAACACTGAAGAACACACACACACACACACACAAACACAAGGACTCAGTAAGACCCACAGATGCAGACATCGAATCAGAAAGTAGCACTCGAGCGAGTTGCAGCAGCGCAAGCAACAACAGCGGGAGCTGTAAGAAGTCTAGAAGCTTTGAAAGTTTCATGTCCGTCGCCGACACGTCATCCCCACGTGAGGTCCCCACGCGCTCGACTGTCCGAGAGCGGCTTTCAGTCCATCAGACGTACACCCATTTTCTTCCGATGGTTCTACTCTCGTTCGACCATCAATAGGACGCTCGAACGTTCCAAAATCTCCAACGAGGATGGCCAAGGATGCTCACTCTCCCTCGCTCTCTCGCTCGTTTTCTTCAACGGCGTGTCATGTAGCTCCGGTTTCCCCTACGGAGTTCCGAGCGGGGCAGCCATGCTCAACGGCGACGGGCCTACTTTGGCCTGCCTGCCTGCCTGCCTGCCGGTAGAGTGAGGCGGCGAAGAAGCCGTAAGCAATGCAAGGCAAGTAGAGCAAAGGGAGCAGGCTGAGAAGGAAGCTGTATTTGAATTTTATTATATCGTGTGTCTGTCCCCGTATGGGAGCGGATGGTGGCAGATGGCGGTTGAGAAAATTGTTCGCCCGCCGCAGCGGCCCCGCCAGCAGCCGCCACCCACGCGAAACCTCCAGCTTCACCTCGACGTCTTCACTGTGATGCTACTGGCTGAGTTGTCTCTGCTGCTGGGGCAGAGATAGAAAGTTGGAGAGAGAGAGAGAGAGCGAGAGAGAGAAGAATAGAGATATCGAGAGAGAGATAGAGAGGTAGATAGAGCGATGGAGAGGAAAACAGAGAGATACTCAGTGGCTGGGCTGATGGCGGTGCCGGTGTTAGTCGTGGAATTGGCCGCGGCAGGCGAGCGAGTGAAGCTGCACAATCTACAATGTAGGACATAGCCTCCTCGTCGGTAAGTTTCGTCGGAGGCGTTGTCCCTTTTTGTCGTCCCATCCCGGCCCTGCAGTTCAACAACCTTCAGGCGTGCACAGGGAAGTAGCCGAATCGTTGTTGCAGGCGGAAACAACGGCTGAGACGAGATTGTACAACTCTCTCTCTCTCTCTCTCTCTCTGTGTGTCTTTGTTTTTCCGTTCTTTTGCTTGCCAAATGTCGGCCAGCCCGACCGGTCGACCGCTGGGGGTGACACCTGAAATATGAAACAGCGGCTACAACGCAACGACGCAGCTACGAGTGGCAGCAGCGCTCGTGGCAGCAGCGCTCGTGGCAGTCGCGGGAACGCCGCACGACACGAACTGGTTCGAAGCGTGTCGGTGAGTCTAATATTGGTCAGGTTTACATAGCCATGTACAAACCGAATCAGATCTCGTCGAGAGAAAACGAAAAAGAGAGAGAAAGTTCGCGCAGTTCGAGCTCATTCGGTGCTTGGCGACAGGTGACCGCGACGCTGTTCGATATTCAGTAAATGCTTGAAATGTAATTACCTATTTGGCATAGCTGTTATGCGTCGATGGCATTCCATATTCACGTGTTTTGATTATTAGCGCTTGTTTTCAGAAAAGGCACACGGAAACGTTGCGTTGAACGCCGTCGTCATCGCTCTGATGATAGGCGTCGAAGTTCTGGGAGCCGAGATACAGAAATCCGATGTCTTAGGCCTGATCAACTGTGCATCATCTGAAGAACAACGTTAAGCTGCTTCAGTTTCGTGATGCTTCGAAGTGATTCTAGTCGAACAGAACAAGTGGCATCCTACTCAAGGAAGGTACCAACAACTGGAGAGCAAAGAAGTGGCCTTTCGAACGGACACAGGTCCTCGCCAGAGTCCTGATTGACAGGTGAATGAAAATATTCGATATCCAATACATACATTTATAGCTCGTTTACCCATTACTTGTCATCAATGTTCGCAAGCAGGTAACTCATCATATTAATAACCGGTTTTTGTTTTCATGAACCCCATCTTCGTGGGTGTACTCCTATAACGAGCTCTTAAGAGCTTTCTACTCTGTGACACTGCAGTTTGGTTACGCGTTTCGAAAATATTTAAACCGTTCGACCTGACTGGCAGGAGGTCTCGCCCTCGACCCTTAAATGTGAAGTTGGGGCAGTCACTCACTTCACTCCGTAGGGATTCCATCAGTAACAACATCCACTAGACTCGGCTCTCGTTGGACGAGTTTCGTCTCGTTCTATTCGTGCAGCGATAGGAGCAGCTCCATATCTGAGAACGTACGCTCGGGTCGTCGACATCGCGTCCGCCAATATCCGCTCTCTGTGAGCACGACCTGCACGCTCACCTATTTAAATTACGTCGTCGCTCTATACGCGTGCGGTTGACCTATTAGAGGAGCTAAACGAGTTGAACGTGGCTTTATACCAAGTCCGCGTTCACTCGGGCCCATAACAGACACCGTTGCCCCTCTCAGCATTCCCGAACCGTGAAGTCTCATGTGCGGGTGCACATGTTCAGTGGCTCCGGACTTCTGGCTCTGGTACGGAGCACATCTACACACACTGACGTGATTTCTAGCCATATTCCTGTCGCTTAGAATGTTTGTGCCCCCAGGCGTCGCGCCACCGAGAGGGGCCAAGCGAGAGCTGCGTGCGTATCGAGGACAACGAGCGTTGAGGAGGGCCGCATGAGGGAAGAGCTATATCGGTCCAGAGCTATAGCGGAATCGCCAACAGTCAACACTTAAATCCCCCATTAAGTCGAACGCCCGCCTTGAAGATTCTCCGCACGCCCTCGATGAATTCAGCACCACCTGCCTACCCTGTGCGCGCGCCGACGGGCGCTGAGCCCCTTCTCCAAAGTAGAACATTCAAACTTCGCGCGGGCCTCCTTCAGCTTTCAACAACCGCGCTCGGCCTTAACCTCGTGCTCACGTCATGCATACCTTTACCTTGCTCAGCCTTACCCCTGGTTCTCGTCAGGAAGGCGGCGGCGGCGGCGGCGGCGGCGGCGGCGGCGGCGGTGGCGGGTTCGCTCACTACCAGAGCCCTTCTCCCAGAAGGACTGTCCTTTCTCCGATGCCGTAGGCGCTGAAGTGCCCCTCGCTGGCGAAAGGTGATGTCACCTGCCACCATCTACCTGTCGTCGTCGTCTTCTTCGTTAGCTTTTTTTTCCTATCTCGCAAACGTAAGCTCGTTTCTATTCGTCGTATTCGTCTGCCAGTGGGAACTGGCTTCTCCATGTCGATGGTTCTAGAAGTCCGATCAGGGACGCTTAGCTCAATTAGCATAGCGGCCTCTTAGGTAATTGGCTCAGCATTGCATCGGAATATTGCACTGCTACTTGTTGAGTTGATCGCACATGAGTGCCGGCCTAACCTACGCCATACGTTTCGTGTACGAGACGACAGGTTGATGTTTGTCTCCATCCTGTAGCCTTCACGCTCTCGCCACCACATCGGACGCGAGACGCCGTTTAGAGGGTCCTGTACGAGGGGACAGTCGAAATCGTTTCGCGGGAAAGATGCTCAGCCATGGTGAACTATGGGATGGATCACTCAGATCGTGCGTCATACGTCGTAGATACGACCTCATGACATCTTCTTTGGATTTGGAGAGGCAGCGAGATCGGGAATAATTCGACGACACGCACGCACGCCAAGTCGGTAGGTATCTGATTGAAAATAAGATCACCGGTTACCCTGTGAGTGGTCGAGTGGCTTTACAGTGTCGCGCCTCCTTGAGCAGGTTCGGTCAGGTTGCGTCATTATAGTTTACCCAAGGAAGAATCGCTTCAGAATATGAATGGCCGCTATTAGAGTTTTTCACTCGAGTGGTTCATACCTTGCTTAACGAGGAAGGCCTAGGCCGTCTTCGGCATAAGCAAATGCCTTTATTCTTCTCCATTTTCACCGTACGCGACAAGGCATTGTTCAAATACCTGAGAATTCATAGCGCGTCGAGTGGCATATGGCCAGTTGGATGGGTTTGCCAACCGCTCAAGGGAGGCCCAGGCCACTCTCAGATGGGCGGATGACGAGGTTGAAGAACGAGCGACCAGCTTGTCGGCCACTGCAGCCACTGAAAAGGTGCACTTCTCTGTATGTGTAGGTACTTAGGTTCAGGGAAGAGGTGAAAGCCGACGGGAACGCCAACCCCCGCTCCCATCACCACCAGCACCCCGCAGCCCTAGCGCCACGTTCAACCACCGCGTTCAGGCAGTCCGCGGCAAGCGGAGCTGGCCATTGAATAAACAAAATTGCGTCTCGACGGGGCCACCGTCTCCGGAGTTTCCGCTCGACGAGCCAATGCCTCGAAAGCACCCCCCGGCCGCACACAGACATCGTCGCTAGCAGCTCTATGGGCTTCTGATTCAGCAGCAACCAACGCGGCTACGGACCCAACGTCGACCCACGGAAACGCGACCTCCTCCGCGCGCGCGAACGGAGGCCGCGAACTGGACCGGGCGTCGGGGCGGAGGGCCAAAGTGGAGCAGCAGACGGCAGCAATTCGAACCCGAACTTCCCGCCAGCAGCGTCTGGACGACGGATTGGGAAGTTGGCGGTGGAAAAGGCGCAGGCCACTATGCGGTGGCTGTGCCCCAGCCCCAGAGCGATGCGTGGAGGAGCAATCGCGTCATGGCGAGGCGGTGCTAGCCAGGCCGTCGCGTCCAGACTACTGCAAACAAATCAGCGACTTCATTG
>MNPL01018485.1:18516-30285 GCA_002081605.1 Tropilaelaps mercedesae
TCCTGTAATGCTCTTTTGCTTGCATAGCAGCTACCGTCACAAACGACCAGACAACCTCGCTGGCCCCTAACGATCTCATCTCTGTTTCATCGTCATCACTTCCGACCGTCCGTCCGACCGAAGCGACGCGTCTCCTTCGCGCCAATCGGGTATATGACTGCGAATATATGACATCCAGACAGTATTCAGAAACATATCACGAAATGTATCGCGCGAGATCGGGAAAAATGCATTCAACTAGGAACTAAGCGGCAACCCGACGGGTTCACTTCGCGTTCGAAATCGCAGGAAGGTTCCCCAACGACGTTTGCGTCCTAGCGAAGTTGAGTTTGTTGGCAGATGTGAAGCGAACCTGACGTTTGTCGCGTTTGTAACTCGGTGATTTCGACTCGTATCGAATGAGTAGTGTTGAAAAATCTGGAGACTGTTGGCAGTGATGTCGCCGATGGAGAAGCACTTCGATTGCCTCCGACGAAGACGATCTTGGCTTCGTTGACGACTGGCGTCGTTCTGCCCTCGCGAACCCTACAACGAATCGGATTGCTTTTACTGTTCTTAGCTTCGCTACATCTATGTGGACGATTCGAATGTTGAAAAACACTCTCCTGTGGCATTCGAATGGACAAACAAACGCAGCGAACGCTTTGTGCAGAAGCTCAGCGTCGTGTGCCAGGAACATATCCCGAGGAACAAGGAGACTGCATAGAGTTGCTCTTCTCCGCAAGCTTTCGCAAAGAGATCCTGCGGATAGTGGTGCACTTCCACGCACGCGTCGCTAAATGCTATAAGCTAGTATTTACGTGATACGGTCTATTCACTCCGACGCAGGCGCACGCCCTAAGTGGCCATTTAGTGTAGAGGCGGAGCCACGCAGATGAAATTCGTACCACTACAGCCTACTCGTACTTCGAAAGCAGAAACGTAGGCATTTCGCGGGCGGCGCTAAAAGCTGATACACTGCCACTGAACGGCGGCACTTTTTGAAACGCTGCATCTATTGAATGTACCCAGCACCGTTCAAGTAAACCGCGTCCATTTTTTTCGGACATTTGGCGCCGTCTGCTTGATCGAGCGGCTCTGAGAGGTACCAATGGCATTTTCTGTTTAGGATTTCTGTTTAGCCATTACTAGTAGAGCATGCACCGATTAGGCGGTGACTTGCACTCACGTGTTGTCGTCGTATTTGTATGTAGTCGCGCGTCAACCTCGCTTTCGTCGATCTACCTGCTCATACAGACGTTAGCGAGCGTCGATCTGTATGAAGGCGTAAGCGAAGTGTTTTCTCATAACCGTGTTTAAGGCTACACGGGACTGCGCCCAAACGTAGCCCTGTAGTGAGACCCGGGTCGATGCGTTGTTAGCTGTCGCTTCAATTTCTCGAGGTCCTCCTCGGGTCCGGTGGAAAACTTCGGCCGAGTGAGTAGGACAACGCTTTATCGTACGAACTGGCTGCCCCCCCCGGACCGTCTGTTCTCTTCGTCTCGAGATAGTTCGTCCTTCTGTGAACTCTGCCTCCGCTGTTGCTGGTTTTAGTGTCCCTTGTTGCGGCTGCGGAGACGCCACCCAGGACCAGCAGGCCCAACTGCGCCGCAATGACAGTGAGTGGAAAAATTGCTAAGTCGCTCTCTCGGGGAATTTACCTAAAAACCTACCGAGTGTGGAAGGTGATGGGACGGTCCGAGAGGAGAAAGGAATGGGCTGCTCTGGAGGTACCGCATCCCTGTGGTACTGCCGCTACCCGAAGGCGGCGGTGTCTTCAGCGACGCTCGCTGGTCCTGTGGAGGTAGGAGTTGCTTTGCTTTGCTTTGGAAAGATGCTTCGCGAAGCGAAGAGAGAAGAATGTTACCGAAGCTGACGGCATTCGAGAGTCGTCTGGCCGTCCCCCGACGTGGGTGCGCACAAGTTGACAGGCCACCTAACGAACGGAGGGAAAAGTTTGTGCAATTTAATGTTTTAATCGGCTAGCGTTTCGTGGCGAGCACCTATCAGCTTCTAGTTACCTGTTTATTGTTCAGATCCGACTGGCTTTTACGGTGACAATGGACACAATCGATGTTTACCTGTTGGTGGTCCGGTGCTCCGGTCCGATCTAGGTTGTCCGAGTGGGTGTCAGCCAATGCCAGGAAGTGCTCAGTAAATATGAAGGCGTATGATGAGGGCTGCTGTTCGAAGTGCGTCGAAAATGGTGTTTTTTTTTGTTTCTCCAATTCTGCTGTTCTTAGTCGTAGCTCTTAGTAGCGCTTCGACACTGAGGACACTCTCAGATCGCGCGTTCCGCACATTTTTCCTTGTTTGGATCCGTTGCTGAGCCTCGATGGAAAAGACGTGTGCCTCAATAACGCCGCACAGCGTCGAGGGCACGTTGAAGTACATCGATAGGAAGTTACTTCATAGGAAGCACGTGAACACGAGAGAACAGTGCGAAAGGACTAGAAGGTACATGAATAAATACGAGAAATAGAAATACTTCTCGAGACGTGGAACTTCCCGAGTATGGACAGGTGCATATTTGGTTAAGTGATCGGTGACAACTCGTTCGGACTTCGTTGCAATCGAGGCAGATGTCGTTCATTGTTCGGTCGATTGGGTAGCTGCAATGCAAACCGTGTTAGCAGGGTCAACAGAGCGACTTCAGGACCCCTCGCGGCGTTTCTGTCCGTTCACATGAACACGTTTCTGTTTGCGACAGAACTTCGGATCAAAGCGCTCCACTCAGCCAGACACGCACGCCAGATTCAAGCTGCCGGCCACTGTCTCCACTCCGTTTTCGTTCTCGTCTTTTCGTTGATTGCCTCGTTTTTGCCCCGTGCCGCCGCCGCCGCCGCCGCCCCCACCGTCGCATTATTATAACCAGGGCGAGACGTCAAATCTCGCGTAAACGACATCTACGAGCTGTCTAAACTGATCATCTCGTGCGACTGCTACGCTACGGCGGCAGTTCACTCTAGGCTAGGGAAGCCAGTGGGCCTAGCCTAGCATCCAGCGCTGGCCGAGGAGGCAGACGGGTCTTAAAAGATGGAAGTATAGGGAACAGGCACGAGGATGAATAGACCACCGGAAGTCCTTAGTCACCGAGACGTATGGGCCAACGAACGCTATGGAGATACTGTATAATAGAGAAGATGTGCACTCTCTGCCCTTCCCCCTGCGTAGCCTGCGTATTGCCGCCTGGGGCAAGCTCTGATAAGTGTCATTTATATACGAAAGGGGGCGGGGCGGGGCGGGGAGCGTATATACGTGTTTATGTTTGCACGTTAAGGAGAAAGACTAAAAGAGAGGCCGGATGGCGGTCCTGGGAAAAATAAATGCATCCTCATAACTTGCCCCCACTCCAGGCCGTTCCGGGTGCCCAAACTAGCCCCCTCCGCCCAACCCCCCGGCGTTGCCTCCCTATTCGAGGCTCGCCCTGTCCTGGCTAACGGAATCACGGAGCAATGACTCACGTGTATGAGTGACTGACGACTGACTTTTGTTAGGTGGTTGGTGGACGGAAAGGATGCTGGCGTAAGGAGGTCGGGGTGGAGAAGGTTTCCACCAGAAACATATAACAGCGTGTCGCTTCCGTGTCACGTTGGCCAGCTCGTGCTGTTGGATGCCGCCTTTTGCAGAGAGGCCCGAGGAAAGAGGGGGAAGAGGTAAACGGCGAAAGAGTGAACGAGCCGACATGACCAAGGTTTCCGGAATCCTGGGTGAGCCGTTAATACACAATAAACATCAGTGTGGACCAACCCCCGCAGACAGGCCGACAGATTTGGGTAGAGACAGGGAGTCGAAAGTTATTCCCCGCCGCGCGTGTACGCCCTGGCTAGCTCGCTGAGTCACGCTTCCTCCAGCACCCCATCAAGAGCCCCGAAACGGGTGAGGATAGAAAGATGTTCGCAAAGTTCCTCGGAGGTTTCCACTTCCCGCGCGCGCGCGCGCGCGCGCGCTATTGCGTTGCCCTTCAACGTTTGCCCTGTGCACGCTCCCGTCTGTCCGATCCGCATTTACTGTTGCCTGGTGCCTATTTGGGTGAATGCGGGGAGGAAGTGGTAGCCCTACGAGTGGCGCGAGCTAGACGTATGCTAGGAAGGCGCGGGCGGCAACTTTTGATTGCCCCCGGTTTATCTCCTCTTCGTATCGACCTGAAGGCTCAACGGAAACGGAACAGCGACGCAAGATGTGCCATGGCGTTCGTATCGCATCATCGCCTTACGCCATAGTAAATAATCGCTTTTTTCTCTAGCTTTCGTAGGTAAACCGTATTTGCAGATGCCACAAGTGTTGGCCAACTAGCGAACTAGGTTTCTATTTCGCGGTGACACATCTATTAGCGCGTTCCTCACCCTGCGGCCATCGGATGAATGCATTTCCTAAATACGCTGCCGCCTCGGGCGACTGTCCTGCATGTGTGGTGCGTGAAACACCACACACGCACCAACCCCATCAGATGTTCACAGACCAGTCACTGGCATAAACCATACGATGGTCTTCTATCGAAGAAATGTCATCGCTTTCAAAGCGTTAGTCTGCGCTCCTATGGTTTCTGTGCATTTGTTTTTTGACATCCGCTGGGTTCACATAGGGTTCAGTGGTTTCCTCGCATGTTGGACGCAGACAACGCAGCCGTTGTCTGCGTAGTAAACCATCCATTCCCGAGTGACATATGTGACCTTCGTTGATTGGTTTAGCACAGACCATTAAGCGGCCGCACCAAACGCCATGCCGGTCTAATTTGCTGACCGTTGCAAATGTCACGCCAGGCTGTATGTTTGTAGTGTAGAGGTCGTTTTATGTATGCAACAGCTCTTGACAACGGTCGCTCACAACGGCCCTTCTTGCCATTGGATCGCGTCAAGTATGCCCTCTGGCCAAACGTATCGGCTGGTGCGATATTTCGTGATGCCAAGACCTCGTCGAACAGCGCGATCAAAAGGGAAAGGTCAACAACGAGGCTGACTTTATATGCTCATTTCGAGTAAGGTCGAGGCCCTATTATACTTTAGTCTGGATATTACCTCCTTCGCCTATCTATTCATAAACGGTGACACGGCTCCATTCCTTCGCCAGTTGGTAAAATGCGGACGAACGTTCGGTATTTGTCTGGTACCTCATGTCACTGGAGACGTTCTCTCCAATTCTAGAAAAACGCCACAGTGAATGCGATCGGTTATTAGTGCTCAGATAGACGCTCTGACCTTAGCCATGGCCATGTAGAGCAATGTGAAGCGACGAGATATATATATATATATATGTGTGTGTGTGTGTATACACATATATACCAACAATAATCTCACTCAGCCTATTCGGGCGCTCCGCTCTTCAACGATCGCCTGCCAAGAATAAGCCTGACATCGCTGCTTGACGGAATAAGAACCCGGCTAGGACAGGAAGTTAGTGGATGAACTAATAATGTCTGTTGTACCAATAAAAATGGCCGCGGTATTTCGTTAGCTCGTAGACACACGCAATGCGAATGACGGGTCCGCGTGCCGAGGTATGGAAACAGAGGGAAGGTCGGCCACGGGGTGTTGATACGCTCCGTTTTTACAACAGAACGCCAGTGTCGTTCGCAGGTGGTCAACCAGCAACAAAAAGCGTTTCGACAAGAACAGTTCGAAGACAACGTGTCACAAATCCCGAGGGGATCCGAATAGCGCCAAGCATAGGACGACTCAGACGACGCCAGATCGAGGGAGGTGTCCTCCACCCCCGTCGCCTGCCAAGAGGTAACCTGCCTGGGCAAACGTGGGCTTGCCATGGCGGAGGGGAAAATCAAAGTTATAGTCATGTAAAGTTGAGCGGTCTCGCTCTCCTCCCGTTTCTCTCGTTGGTTCTGTTTATTCTCGGCGGTTGCTTAGCGCAACCCCACGGGGCCACCTGCTGCTTTGTGAGCCGTTTGTCTACCCTGTAAAAGGCTTACTAAGGCGGAATCGCCAATTTGTGAATACGTCTTCGAGAATCATGCAAAAAAGATACTGCTTGTTGTTGCTGCTGCTGTTGTTGCTGCTGTTATTATTGTTATTATTATTGTTGTTGTTGTTGGCGTCGTCGTTGTTGCTCAACTCGTGCTGCTCTTGTTGCTGGGAAACTGCAACGGTGTTGCGCTTTGTGGTGTGCGTATTCGGTGTGGCAGTTGCCTTGTTGTGTGTATCTGCAGTTGTTGTCGCAATCGCTATTTACGCCGCTGCGACGGACGGCTTCGCTGAGCCAGCTCAACTCGGTGTGCTTTGCTAAGGCTGGAGGTAAGGGAGCCGGCTTTGCCGCTTCAGTCAGGCGTGTCACTTATAAGCCACGCAGAGTGCACCACGGCAATGAAAACAAGCGGGGAACCGAAGCCGGCCGCGTATCAATGACGCCTCGAGGAGGAACGAGCAAAAACGCCCTACACTCCTACTAGAATCAGCAGGAACAAGCTCTTGTTTCGTGTTGTGCTATTTGCATACAATATATATATATATACTTGGGTAGGGTGACCAAAAAGTATAAAATATGTTGACATTTTTTGAGATATATGCAATCTTAAGTAAAGTTATCAATATGGTTTGGATTATCGTGGAAACAAATGCCGAAAGAAAGGGGCTGACTTAGGGTCGGCGGGAGGGCTCTCGCGAAACACCTGTGGCGTACTTAAGCGGCTCCGTGGCCACATGCTCGGCGCAATTTCATTATCAATTCTAACTCATTCACTGTTCCATTGAATGCCCCATTCCATCTTCTATCGTATATAATTTTATCTAGATAAAAATGGGTAAAAAAAATACATGAATATCTTAATATCATTAGTTCTCTTTGCAGAGCGATTCACGTAGAAACTTGGGCCGCTATGAACATGAGCTTCATAGAGATTTCAAGTTGAAGGATCCTCCTAGCTTAAAAGAGACTTTTGCCTTAACGATTAGTCCCCCGAATAAAGTCGCCTTCAAACAACTCCGATAAAGCATTAATATCTGACTCGAATTTCAGAATATAAGAATCCCTAAACAACTCCAGATTCACCTCTGCTATTTCGTGCGATGAACAATTCAGTCTCTCAGAACACTAAACAGTGCGAACGATAAGAAACACATTGTCCTCTATTTAATAAAGGTGTCTTTAAGCTGAAACAGCTGTTTTATTAAATCGCCCAAATGATTAAAAGCACACCGTTCCTAGGCCATCAAATTGAAGCCTCTGCCATCTGAAGACCTCGCCATGGCCTGCACGCAAACATGAACTCAGCGTTATAAATGGCTCTCCCTGATTGCGTAACATGAGCGTGTAAACAGGGTGTTTATTTATGGCCTGATATAATCGTAGTAGTAGTAGTAGTAGTAGTAGTAGTAGAAGTGCATATCGCGTAAAAGCACAAGATCGCATCCGACATCCTTTTAATGCTCAATCCCTTAGAAATATCATTAGTGCGCAGATTGCATAAATATCTACTCTTCAATAGCCAAGAAACTCAAGAGCCAAACCCAAGTGACGAAAGTCCGCCCTTTTTCTGGGAGGGAATCGCCTACAGCAGCTTAACCAGAGGCCGGTGCACGTCTCGTTGCAACATCATGGCCATGTAACGACATCTTTTGTACACTACAGGAGCACAACCTAGGTCAACATGTGCATGCGCCATCTGAGGGACATCAGCAATACAAGCAGGCGACCTTCAGATCCGCAAGGGACGGGCGCGGGGGGGGGTGGTATCCTGTGGCTTGTTTGTGTGCGCTGCCAGCTTCAGAAGTCAGGTTGCCTTGTCTGATCAGGTTGCCTGATTTTGGGTTGCGAAAGTGTTACGGATGTCGGCCGCAAAAAAGTATGCATGTCGTAACTTCGTACATAGAAAGTGCTTGTTCTCTCGCTCTGGCGTACACAGACTTATGTGGCACGCTGAAGGGGGCGACGACTCCCCTTCCTAAAATTGGTGTGAGGAGATCCGTATTGAACTTGCTCGCTTCCTCGCTACCACCGTCGGGTGGGCCCGCCTACTCCTGGGCTTTTATCCCCTCCCATCTGTGGTGAACCCGCGCCCGGCCATGATTGCAAAGTGGAATCGCAACAACGAACTTCAACGAACAACAACAGGACCGGAAGGGGGAATTGCGTGTTTCGTTTCGACGTTTCATTTCTCCCTGATCGTGGCGCGCAGAGCGAGTTAGCTTGGCCGAGCGATGCGGACCTTGCGTGCAAATGAAGGTGCACATGTGCTGCTATTGTATAGCCGTGAACGCTGCTGAATTTAACGGAGCGAAATAACCTTCATGGTCGTTTCGCAGCTTATCCTAGTTATGTACTCAGCGGGAACCGAGGAGTAAAGAGGAAATACACTTGCTTGCGACACTCTTGTATTCCTGTCTCGCAAGCGCGTATGTTCCCATGCGGAGCGCCACGATCTGCGTTATTCCGCGATCGTCTACCACACCTCTGACAGGTTTACCTTCACTATATATATATATATATATATGTGTGTGTGTGTGTGTGTGTTCACACATAGCTGGTGGCGGCGGTGGCGGCGGCGGCTGGCATGATGTAAATACGTCGCGATCTAAGCGTAGGTGATAGCTAGCCTGACCCTCGGACCGTCTTGAGCTAGCAGTTACTTATCTGGGCCAGGAAACACTCTTTGCTTCTAGCGGGCAGGGGCGATATTGGGCGCGTGACGCAGAAGAAAGACACCGCTTCACGGCGGCCACCTTGGCCACGCCCGTCGTGGGACTTGCTCAGCCTAACCTAGCAGCTGGAAGATTGGCAAACATGTCTCAGCGCAGTGGACGTGCCGCCCTCAACTATGCTTCTTACTCATCATATATATATATATATATATCCTTATCATCTATGTGTCTATGGATATAAGGGCGGCCGATGGCGACCGTAGTGGGCGACGCGGATAAGAGAGAGGATACGATACAGAACCGATACGAGACCTCGGTAGGATGAAGGACAGTCGGCAAAAAAAGAAGCAGAAGCAGGCGGACGCGAAACAGAGCAGCGAAGAAGAAGAAGAAGCAGGAGGAGGAGGAGGAGGAGGCGAAGACGAAGTCTAAGCAGAAGAGTCGGAGATCGGGGGTTGATGGGGGAGTGGATGAGTAGGGTACGAGACGAATGCTGGAGCAGGGTCCTAGAAAAACAGCGGCAGAGACGACTGGCCATGCGGCAGGCAATGGCAAGCAAACAGCGCTGGCGCTCTTACCGCTGGGGACGGCACATGGCGGCTGATCGGAAGGGTACACACGAGATACAGCGAACATTGCGAGACGACGTGACTCGGCCTGCTGGCGGCGAGCCGCGTAGTGTCGCTGTGTGACTCCATGCACGGCTCTCGCAGGCCTGGCAGGCGTTCACAGAGACCGACTCACACACGGATAGACCGAGAGGCCGAGGGGTGGCCGCAAGGCGGTCACACGTTCAGAAAGCGGGGCGGAAGTGGGGGCCTTCTCATACGCCGAGTCGCCACTCGAGTTGTGCTGGCATCCCCTCGTGGCGGGGTTCAGTCAGTTCGCGTTGCTAGTACATTGCAACTTCGGGCGGATCCGCCTTATCGGCTACCCGTCCACGCCATAAGCGGCCGTCTCGCCCTTCAACTAAGTGATGGCCTGAGAGAAGAAGGCTGATTGATTTGCTCGTAACATCGTAAACATCATCCAATGCTAATTAATACGATTTTTCTTTGTATCTATCCGTCTCTTCTGCTGCTGGAGTAGCGAACGGCGATACACAGAAGCGAGAAGGAGATACAAAAAATTGTGCTTCGTGTGAATACGTACGAACGCCTTCTCTTCTGCCATGTCCGATGAGCGAAGACATCGGCGCAAGAAGTTCCAGCTCTTCATCGAGGGCCACCGTCTCTAACGATTCGTTAGACGAGCTGGCACTGTGCACTCTAATAGACTAAAACCGACTAGATGGACTAGGCTTTGGGGCATTTCGTTGAGGCCTAGACTAGATCGTACGGCTGTGGGGCATTTCGTTGAGGCCGTGGCCCGACAGGCCGCAGGTACCTAAAAACAGCTGGAAAAGGCGGCCCTGGAACTAGGGAACGCGTAGTGACTGTAGCTGGGTCAGCATCGTTTGCAGGGAAGCAGGTAGATGAATTAGGCACTTTGGCACTTCAACCACGTTGCTCTATGATTCGATGATATTGCGCACATACGATGGCGCAATATCAGCGGGTGATGCGCAACCGTAAAGGTGAGACTGGCAGCGGTAATCGCAGTTATGATATACGCACGCCATTGTGCTAAGTTGTGCGAAGTTGTGCTAAATTAACGGATTGACGACACTAATAGGTAGATCCTGTACGAAGAAGAAGAGTGAAGTGCGCTCTCTGTCTCGTTCTGGGTCAGCGTAAGGCCTCTCGGGTAGGGGGTCGCCGGTTTGCTGGGCTTTTGCCGATTCCATTTGCATGGGCTAGAATAGCGCGATCTTACTTTTCGCAATCATCTACGATTCGACCGTTTACCATGACAATGGATTGTATCAATACATACGAAAGTCTACTGCGATTGTATTAAGAATCGCTTTCCTAGTGCGTCTTGCTCGAAGACGCGGTTGCAGCTTCTTCGTCAAGGCGTCCGGCCGCCCAACGCAAAGGGAGCCATTGGTTTCCGGTGGGTTTTTGCACACGCCCCCCTTCTCTCGGCTCTGTCCTATCGTTTGATTTCTGTCGGCACTCATTCGAGCCGCTTCGAAGCCTCGAAGCTAACTTGGCCCGAGTCGAGCATTCGGATCCCTTCGGCCGATGGGGCCGAGTGAAGGGAGGAGGCTCAAGAGGACAAATTGGTTAGTTTCTTTTGTTGATTGAGTCCGCTAGGAGCCCGATCACTGTAGCCAACGCCAGCCATGACTGCCCCGTTGTCAACGACGCAGCGAAGAGCGGACCTTCCACTTCTCCCCTTTCGTTTTCCTGTTTTCCTCCGTTCCCCTCCACCTCTCGTCCCAGCGTTCCCCAGCAGTGTCGTACTGTTCTTTAAACGAACTACCTTTTTGCACATGTTTTTGTACTACCGCGTTTACAGTTATTCCGTCCATCCGGCCATGGCAGTCGCTAAATTGAGGCATTGACAACGAGTGGCAACGGAAGCGAGCAGAAGAAGAAGATCAAGCGGGGGTTCCTGGCCTCCGGGTGGAGGCCGGCGGAAACAGACGAACTCTATGCACCGTGGGCCTACGAATAACAACAGCCGTAGGTGGCAGTTGCAGTCGGAGTCGTTCTAGTTTATATGGCCGCCTGTCTGTCGCTATAGCTGGCGGACGACGGCACTAGGGCCCACTCGAAGGGGGAGCGCCCTCGACCTATTGAGGCTTTGTTGCACTCGCGGCCTAGAGACACCGGACAAACGGGTCGGCGGAGGGGATTCTCGAAGCTAATTAACTTGCGGTAAGTGGCCCTCGTCGTGCCTCTCTACGAACGCAGGCTGACTAGCTCCCCGGCACTTCCTACTCATCGTTGCCCCCCCTCCCTCCCTCCCGCCTTCTACTTCCATGGCTCCCCGGTCCTTGCTCTAGGCCTCTCGCCTGGCTGCCTATTGGACTGCCTGCCGGCTGCTCGGTCGTCCAGCCAGCGACGCACCATTTCCAACGCACTAGAACTACTACCATTGCCAACACCGTTACTGCTGCTCCCGAGCCTCGACGAAGGCCCCCATCACTACAGAGAAACACACAGATAGAACGAGACACACTTGACGCTGACTCTCACACGCGCACACACACACGCGCACACACACACACACGCACACGCACACACACACGCACACACACACGCACACACACACACGCACACACACGCACACACACGCACACACACACGCACAC
>MNPL01018485.1:32645-43106 GCA_002081605.1 Tropilaelaps mercedesae
CCCGCCTTCTGAATGCCTTTTTTTTTCTTGCTCTATGCGATGAGTTCCCTGACAAATGAGTGTTTGGCGATTCGTACGCGTGAGCCACCGACAAGTCATTACTCGACTCACGATTGGTCCTGCTGATGTCCGAAGTCGTCGCAAACTTGCCAACAAAGTGCCACTGTTTGTGGCCGAACCTCGATCATCGTCTATGGTTGTTCTCTCCGCGGGCTAGGTCGCTTCCCGCGTAGAATCAGCCCTACTCGAATCTATATGATCGCCGAAGCTTCACGAGCACTAATATAGTGCACACTTTAGTCCCTCGATTAAGTGGCCCTGCGGTGATAAAGGTCCTGACTAGCTGCTGACATAATCAAGCAAGCAACCAATCAAGCAAGCAAGCAACTATTTTGTTATCGCCAAACTGCTGACGAACGAGTCGTCCCCCCCCCGACAAGTGATTACCTCTGAACTCTCATCAGGCACTTAATGGGATGTCTGGCGTAAATTTTGTACATTTTAGCCTAAAAACATAGTCTCAGATTACGTTTTCGTTAGAATGTCTCGACGTGCGTAACTTGACCTGTGCGCGTCGTCCTCGACGACGCGGCCAATCGCCTACGTTAGCGTAACACCATCGATCGTCTGCTTAATTGGAGACATTGCGCCGCGACGTCACGGCGAGCGATGGGGCATGAAAAACTTTCTAGAGGAGTTCATTTCACTGAGTTGGCAGCATCAGCGCAAAAATCTATCTTCGACGAAAATCGCTACTAAACGCTATTCTGGGATCCGCTCAGTACCGGCCGTGTCCCTCACCCGACAACTTTTGTCCGAGCAACTTATCCTTCAGCGAGTTCGTCGTAGAATTCGCTCGCATTTTGCCCACGGGCGTCTGTCGTCCATTGGCGGCATTGAGAAACCCGGCATAGCTCAAATGGGACATCTGCCTGATAGGGCTCACAACTTGAATTTCGTACGAGTTTTCGTGAAATCCGAGTCATCTCGGTCGAAGATGGTCAAAAATGTTTGAGCAACTTGAAGGATTTTAGCTGAGACGCTATTTAGAATCCGTTCACCAACGGAAAACGAAACCAGTTGACGACGCGTAGAGAATAAATGCCACGGCCGCATCATTTTGCAGCGTTTCGTTGTGATGAAAAAAATCATTTCAACGAACAAGTGGAATGCATTCGCCAAAGGTCATGGCCGACTAGGCCGAGACAAATAAAAGGACACGACGCTGAACTGGGCGAAACAGCGTCAATCCGCTATTGTCACTGGTGACTACGTTTTGGTCACACCATTTTGCCGAGCGGTATCGAACGACGCCTAACAGCGAAGCGCATTCGAAGTAGGCCAAAGCGGCTAAAAGCAAAACGGTGTTCGGTGCTCCGGCCGCGTCGCGCCGACGCCCAGATGGGGCCTACGTATCTGTGCCAGAGTGATGGATGATAACTGCGTCGTCGGAAGGAAAACAACACGGCATAGAAAATGCGCGACTCCAGGCGATTTCCTGCAACTTGGACAAGAGCTCGACGAGATGAAGAGGCGGCGTAACGATGAATCAAGGCGAACGTAGTTGGCGGCGAACGACCGCAATCATCGTAGAGGTTAAAAAGTGGCTAAAACGGGACAGAAACAGCTGCGCTAATTGAGCCAGCAAACGCCACCACCTCCATGCGACGAATATTGGAGAGGATATCCTCGAGTCGAACTCGCGTTTCACTGTAGCGAACGCCAGAGAGGTGAGCCGTCAGCTTGTCGACTACGCGAAAATGATCTTTCGTACTACGATTATGAGTCTATAGACGTCCTCCATTAGAATTGGTAATCGCTCTGCCATTGGTTGGTTGCGGGAGACAATACCTGAGAGGTTACAGCCTTGAAGATCTAACGACGGATTGAGGTTCGACCAACTCCTCCCTCAAGCCGAACGCTGAACGAAGGATCCTCGTCCTCGTTGCTCCTCGATTTTGTGACCTGTCTCAGTGAGTGTAGGAAAACCTAATTGAACAGGGCTCCTATCCTTTCTTTCGTTGCTCCACCGAACGGAATTGAAGTGCAAATGGCCATAAGGGATAAGGCCATGTTTTGATTTTTGTGCTCAGCCATCCTGGCGGAAGTCGAGGACTGTTTGTGTAACGTAACAGGATAACGCGAGAGAGTCGCTGGCAAGGCTCATAAACAATGGGGAAATTCGCCCAAAAGCGTCGTGAATTTTTCCCGTATTTTTCGTCGTCGGTTACCGAGTCGTCGTCGGCTATAGCAACGACGCCCTCAAGGGCAGAGTCCTCCACATTCCGCGCAATGTTGCGAGACTTTTCTTCAATGTACGAGCTTCATACCTTGAAATAGTGTAATCATTTCATTGCCGGCCATATCGCCACGCTTGCTTCGGTATTCAATGGGACACGTCATCCGTATGCATCTTCCTGGACTGTTGGCGAGAAGATGGGCACGAACGTGCTCGCCATTGCTGTATTCGAAATCAGACCTGCTTGTTCCTGACTGCCTAGAACTCAAGCGGAAGCATCTTGTCCTCTACTCGCGCGTGATCTGTGAAATGGTCGCAACGGTAACAGAATCCGAAGTGCTGTCGTCGTAGTAGGAACGGTCAGACGTTTTTCTATTACACTATCCATACGTCTGCCGATCGTAGATGTCAAAACATTTCCCCGTAGCTGCTTTAGGGAAGCCTATTTCAGGACGTCTTCAAGTTGGCTGCATTGTATTTCGTGGCTTTCGGATTCTGTTGAACGGACGGCGCGAGTGTGACGTTCTGACCGCCTAGTCCAATGTCATCCGATCCGACTGAACCAATACTCAGAGGGGCGTACGACGACAGATGCGCTACAATGAATATACAGGCAATTCGAGTACCGACAAACACCAGATTGCATTCATGTTTATCTACGTACGGTTCGGCTGTGTCGTGCAGGTCGTCGCGCTTGGTAGAAACAGCCTCCATATATATATATATATAATCCAGATATATATATAATCTGTAGTGAAACAACAAGTAGATGGCGTACGAGTTGAGCTTTAAGTAACTTGGGCGGAGTCATATCCATGCTGAGAGAAGAGGTGCGTCTTTCCCCTCAAGATTTCAGTCTAGCCGAGAAGACCACCCTGAGTCGTTCGTATCTCAGCCTCGTCTCGCAAGCTCTTGCGAGATTTTTCTCTCTTGCAAACATATCCACTTTCCTCATAGCGAGAAAACTAACGAGGTGCGCTTCCCATTGCCGATGGGAAGGTTCGCGACGAAAACGAGCTTGCTACCTTTTGCAGCAGCTTCTGCTACGAGTCCAGAGGAAGTGCGGAGGGAGGGAGCCGATGGCGTCCTCGTGCCGCGGCGGAGGTAGTCCATCGTTCTGAAGGGTCCCCAAGGATCGGGCGCCTCGTAACACACCTAGGCAGACAAGCGGCGCAATACAGTATCGCAGAACGAGGAGAGGTACTGCGACCTGACTGGCCAAGGAGGCCAGGAGAAGCCATAGGTAGAACCCCACCAGGCCAGGGTTGGAGAGACATTGTGTACGCGAGATACGCCGGCTAGCTCGGCGAGGCAAGCAGTGCCAAAGCAAAGCAAGGGGGAAGCGATATCGCATTTGATATAGTCGACTTCGGAACACTTGAGAGTGTTCTTCGCGTCTGGGGTTCGCTAGCGGCAGAGGCGGCCAAGGAGTGCAAATATACAATGATGGTCGCGCAAAGCGTTGCCAACACCCAGAAAGGCTGCTTGGTCGCGGGGGTTCTGGGGACTCTGGAGGGGACGCGAGAACGAGACCCGTTTGCTGGCGGGGCCTCTTTCCCCGAGGTGCTGTTGGCCAAAGAACAGAGCGCAGAACGCGAAGCGAGCTGCAGGACTACCACGACAAAAACCCTTACCGGCGTTCTTCCATATACATACGGGCATACACAGGCCCACGCACACGGGAAAACATACAGCCACACACAGCTACGGACGCTGAGGAGGATACACAGATACTTTGCCTGCTTGCTGGTCCCATCTCGTATCGTAATATGGAAAAAGGGATTCTATTGCTGCGCCGTCGATGAGGTTCGGTACGGTTCGCTTGCGGGTCGGTCGTTTTCTTTGAGGTCTTCAGCCCTTCCGCCAGCCTTTTTCTACTCATCCTGTTTCCGTACGCCGATGTTGCCTCCACTTGCTTGCGCCAGCGGGGCTGTGCGAGATTCGCCGTGAGTAGAAGTGCAGAGCGCGACGCATCTGGTTAGCCCCTGTACGGAGGGGCAGTGCATGAGTGCCACTGCTACATCGCACCCCACCTCTAGCCCTCTTCTTTCTTTCTCTCTGTGTCTCGCATACCCTCGGCCTCGCTGTCTTCTTCCGTCTTTGCGCGCAAGCCGGCCCCGGTTGTGCGTCGTTGGCTAAATTTACTTTTATTCGTCGCTCCTCGACCGTCTGCTGATTATAGATCTGTCCCCTGAGAATTGGCAGTCGTCGGTCGGATCAGCGCATAGCGCAGGCCAAAACATACCCGCATAGACGGCCGAAGTGCTAGGGCAAGGCTCTGACCACCACCGAGCTCATCTGAGGGAGCTCCTCGCGATGGTATCCGACGCATGGAAATACTAGAACAAACCACATGATATAATGGTCTATTGTGCTGCATATTTAGTAGGGGGTGCATTATAAAGTATTCGTCTCATCATGAGGCAAACTACGTTTTGCATTCTAAAGTTATGATGATTATTATTATTATTATGTTGCCAATAATACCTTCCAGTTGAATGAGCTAATATGCCTAGATACAAGCAAAATTCTATAGGTCACCAACATCTGCAGCAGAAGAACGGGGAGAAAGAGATTACGGCGTTAACTGTTTTCTACACGGAAGAAGCTTCCGGCTTCGGCCTTGGTAAAACTGCCAAGGCGAACTGGTTCGTGCGCAGTGATTCACCATCACGCACTTAGAGGTTCCACAACATTAGGTTAAAACTACACGTTTAAAAAGTTCTAAGCAAAAGTTCTGTCTCTGGATTACTACCATCACTTCGTCCCCAAGGAAAATCTTGACGAACAACAGCCTGTTAGTTTATGTTTCGTCCTAAACTCGTCTGGAAGACGTACGCAAAGTGGGAACTGACAGACGGAGACACGCGGCAAGGGTTCATTCTTCATAGGGAGCAGTAGCCAGGACATCTGGCGGACAACAGGGACTATACGCTCGATAGTTTAAGCCTCAAGAGCCTCAAAATACAGAAGCTAAATAGATATTATTAAACAAAAAAAATTCCTCCTATTAGTCCTTCTATTCTGTTGATGGCGTTCGGCGTGGGCACCTACATTCGCTTGCTAGGGATATTCTGTTAGAGCAAACCAGGCCTGTCCGATCCGGGGTTTCCGTTTACTCATACATTTTCATCCCGCAACGCCGGTAACGACTGTCAGCTGCAGAATTATCTATACGTTAACTCACTCCGTGGTTCATCCGGGTTTTAACTAAATGAAGTAATTAAAAACGCCACAAAGAGGAAGCGAAACGTTTTGGAACGTATCAACTCCTTCCTGGAGCTTTAGTGAAGACTTGTGGATGCACAATGGCTTGAATTGATAAATAAATCCAAAACTAGTCGTCAGATATACTTGTTTGAGAACAGAACAATTGTTTCTAACGGACTTGAGGCTGCTCCGCCGAAACTCAGGTGCCCCTATGAGATTTGATCGGAGTAAGCCGTCTTTTGCACTCGAAAGTTTCATCTCCGTCTTCAGAATAGCAGACCGCAATGACCTCGGCTGAACTCGGTCGGGGAATCGCTGCCGGTGCTCCGGTCAGGTCGAGTCTGAAGCCTATCCGGCGTTCTATCGTTCTCCGGAGGACGTTGTCGTCCTGGCGAATTTTGCACACCCGAGAAAGTGTTCTCGACCTCGAGGGCAGGGCCGTCGATAGCGTAGGAGGTCTTAGTTGATGATGTTATCGAATGTCTCCAGTCGGCCACTCGATGGCCTTCCCCGCCTATCGAGGGATGTATCACCGGTTTGCGTGCGTCAGACACATTTTGAGCGCGCGCCGGCTAGCCGGCCGGCGATGTCCGATACGGGGCGTAGAGGTGGCGGAGGCTCAGAAGCGCGTCTAATTCAGATCATCTGTTTGCCTCGACCGCGGCTGTTCGCCAGCTGACCACGCGAAACCGAAGACGACCTCGAATCAATGGTTGAGTTTAGCGGGCACGCAGCTTGCCTGCACCCATCGACTGCTAAAATAATGCGTTGGTACCCCCCAGCGATTTTCTGAGGTACGTGAGGCCTCGAGTTCTCGACATCTATGGATTACTACGGGAGATCTGTCACAGACTGATCTTGATCAGTCTCTATTCCGTTCTTGTGTGAATACGTTCCTCCATCTGAGCGTGTACAGGCAGACGGATATATCGTAACGCGGAAGACAAAATACACCGTAGTGCTGTCAAGCCTGAGAGGTCTTTAAGGAAATATCAGGCACTATGCTGACCTTTTCGTTGAGAGCGCGTTGGCGGTGAACGATCTAGGAATTCGCAAAGTTTGGAAAGGCGCGGCGATCTCGAGAGGGGCTTCAAGCTAGGGAGAGGTTCAACCTAAATTGCACGAAGGTACTTAAGGGAAATGGAGGCCTACGTGGAAGACGTAAGCGACAGAGAGGGCGAAAACACTAATTGCGCTGGACGGGGTCCTACATCGCTGGCGGCGCCATCATTGTCTGAAGTGCGAGCACGCAGAGTGAGAAAGGGGGAAAGAAGGGGTGAGTGGAGATCAGGGGATCCAGGCTGAGGGGTAGCGGAGTGTGTTTCTGCCTACCGAACATAACGGTCGCACGCCGCACGCTAAGGCGGCATATCCCAGCAGCTGACAGGAAGCTTCCTGGTCTTGCAAATACCGACAACCGCCTCTTCAGAGACTAACTGCGGGTTGACATGCCAAGCAAGCGGTATACCTATCTCGTTTCTACATTCAATGCTCTGCGACTAAACGCCAGCCGGTAAGCCTCTCTAGTCTAGCCAAGTAGGCTTAGCTCTAAAGAGTCAAAGAGCATTTCGCGTTATACAATGTCAAGATAGCTGCTGATCCCAAGGGCACGTCTCAAATGCTGGACGTCTTCACGTCTGGACGTCGTCCGGGGCTTACGTATCCCGCTAGAAAGGCTGCGGTGCTAGAAGCGACAAAGTTGTCGGCCAGCCAGCTGATTACATCGACATATTATGTACGGGGTTGGGTTAAGGACTTTAATAACACAAACCGCTAAATTAGCTTAAGACCACCAATTCTGAAGCTGTGGTAGAATCGTTCTTTAGCCATGGATCGTCATCCCTCTTTCAAATAGTTGTTGCTATAGTATAATCTGCTAATGAGTTTTGGGTAGCCATATAACTAACATTATCGTTATGACCCGCCCGTTATTAAATTGTCGCAGTGCTTATCTATCGACAGCATGTAACAAAGGCGAAGTGAATATGAGAAATTTCCTGAGCACTAAAAAGGCACTGTACCTAAAAAACAAACGCGATAATAATGAAATTTGCTATGACTTATTCCGAATATCCTACCCTACTTCGTAATATTGCATATTGCCAGCTGTCCTGTTTTTTGGCTAATTGCTGTTCAATCTGCACCGATTCGCTGACAGTTGTCAAGACGACACACTTCATGAGCGAACAGTGGATTTGAGCTGCACTCTGACAACCCATTATAATCTACATCTATTTTTATGGACTCTCCGTCCGTATGTCTTCACTCTCGCGCATCACGACAAAGGCAATTTCCTCAAATCACCAGCGGGGCGAAGGAAGAGAGGAAACTCGAAACGCGAGAAACAGTTAACATGTGACAAAAAAAGATGTTCGTCAATTAACAGAGAGCTATTCGCTGTGTATATTGGCGTAGGCATTCCACGGCGCTCCGGCTCGGACGTACCAATCGTGATTGGAAGGGAAAACTGGCATTTAGCAAAAACCACGTCCAATAACCTTGCGTAAGTGTGCGGATATATAAATAGAAATCTAACATGTAAAAAAAACAGTTTCTAGCCGCCATTACCTGATGTTCTTCCTTACCGATTTCTTGACGCATCGCCACATAACTCGAAACTCGCACCTTTACCACTTCGAACTAACAGTAGAAATATGCCGGCTATGAGCGGTTTGCTGCCGGTGCAGTCTCTGATCGCGTCCGTAGGTCTTAAGGTCTAAGTGACTAATAAAGAGTGCCTTAAAATCATGTACTGCTGTACAGAGATATTTCGGTAGGGATAGTAGGGCCGTGTGATCAGTTCCATGCGACTCATTATCAACGGTTCAAGATTTACGGTCGATGAATCTGGTTCAAGTGATTTACTCTAGAATAAGTAGATTGACCACTTAATCCTACTTTCGATGGCAATCATACGGAGATTGTAGTCAATTAGCGAGCATTGTGAGGGTCTTTTTCCTTATTATAAAGGTACTGGACCAGAAAGTGGGCTAAGTTTGAAGCTAGACAAACCTAGTTAGGTTTGTTTATCTAGGGTACACGTATCTAAATACGGAAGCGAAAGGAGTCCGACTTGAATTCTTTTCACACTGGGTGTGTATATAGGGAGCTTTGCCAATAGCAGGAAACAGCACCCACGAGAATAAATAGGTTCGAGACGCAAATGGTTCAAGATTGGTAGAACGTGCGTAAAAGGACATGGTTCCATGATACGCTGCTTTGACATCATTTTCAATGTTGAAATTACAGTGTATGTCTCATCTTGTTCGGCAAGTTCCTCTCTCCTTTTCTGTCTCGTACACACATCTATATACACACTCGCGTTTTTCTTTTCTAGATAGCATAAAAATAGACCCACCGGTAGCCGCACACCTTTGCTTTGCACTGGAGTCTTGCCTGGCTGGACAGAGCAAACTAGCACGTCGTTCCGAAGAGACCCATCAAAAGGCTCTCGTCTTCGCGGCAGCTTCAATAAACAGAAGTCGATTCCGTCCTTTCAACTCGGCCGCCGGAGCGTATAAGGGAATATGTGTCTATGGAATTGATTAGAACGTCGCGACGAGGAGGTAATTCCATCCAGAACGTAATAGTGTGAAAGATGGAACAGAAAAAGAATGAAATCATCTTGAGTTGTCAATCGGCAGTCTGTACATGAGCCCTTTTACCCCCCCCGATCAGTCATGCGTTTAGCTAGTAGTAGTAAGGGGTCGTGCGTTGATTAGTCAGTGCATTCCAAACAACTAGACATATGGCAGTAAGGCGCTGCCATCTTCGCATTCGAAATGAGAACTAACATTGCGTGTCATGGCTAACGTGGAATGCACTGTGTCGCAGTACGACAGTCAATATTTGGGCTAGACCACGTGTACTGGCCCCGTAGAACCAAATGAAAGGAAGATCGGTTGTCCATGAATCATAGGATCCATGGTTAGTCAACGAATAGTTTAGATATCCAAGCTTTCCTATAGAAATGCCTTGTTTCATTGCAAACAGCGTGGTGAGGGCTTCGTTTATTGACTGGAGCAAACAAGCAACATGGGTAGCACCGCGAACCAGCTTTTAGATTTACACAGGAAGACACGCAATACAGCATTTGCATGTCGTATTTTAATAAAAAGTACATAGCTCTTCCTTATGATTCGCTGACATAGATAAGCAATTGTTTCATGTACCTTTGTTATCTGCAGACATTTTCCTCGGTGATTTTAAAAATCCAAGCGGCCTTGCAAGAGTTCCTGCGGCTTGAGTAACGCAAAATCAACTCGGCAGGTCCACCTTAGTTCTTCACGCGTTACCAAATTACGCATAAATTTTATTTTGGCTCACCGGATTTTCCGCCAGAGGCTAAACTTTTTTCAACTTACGGTCGGCGTTCGTAAATTTCGCCTGCTAGTAAGACGCTAGCGAGCGAGTTGCTGTCCATTGGCCCGTCACGCAGCAACATCCTGTTGGCCACTGCCAAAGAATCTGCTGCTAGCCAAATTCCTTCATCTTGATTTGTCGTGATATGCCCGTGTCAGAGTCGGTTAGGACGAACCCGTCAGAGCGTCGGAGCAGCTCGGAGCACGTTGAAAGTAACGTGTCTACTACATGTCGCTGAGGCATTCTGGGTGTCACAAGACCATGGCTGGGTATGTTGTTTGACGGAGAAGCCTCAACGGTAAGGTCCCCTCCGGTAATCCTGGCTGTTTCCTGGGAGATGGAATGTTGTCCTTTGCTCCTGCTAACTGGGATGTCGGCAAGTAGCTGTGATACCGCACTTCCGGGAGGTCCCTGGGGAACCCATCGCCTGCCTGAAATCTCGGGACCTTGCCTCGAGATTGGAAGATATTCCGTTCTCAACTGTAAACGCGGACTTAACGATCATGGCGTTGTACTTGTGATAAGAATGTGCTGACGTACGTAGTTAACCATAGCGTTTGAGATACGGAACATAAGTTTTGGTCAAAAATACTTAATTAAAACGCGGGTCGCGAGGTATATATATATATATATATATATATATATATATA
>MNPL01018487.1:4932-20099 GCA_002081605.1 Tropilaelaps mercedesae
TCACAAAAAGTCGAACGTGCGCGTGAAAATTAAATTTTGTTACGCCGTCCGTCAACGTCAGAGGATGCCGCCGTACAGTTAGTGGAACATGTAAGTGATAGTCTTCAATTATGGTTGTTCCGCACCGCCTTTGGGGGACAGGCGTTAGTAAACAAAAAGTACCCGCAAAAAGCGGTAACTCATTATGAATCGATGTGATGCGCACTCCATGTCAATTCAATCTAATTCCGATACAGAAGACGCTCGATGAACGACTATTACAGATCGTGTGCGACTAGTGGGGGATGTTCCTGAACAATAGCAGTGACAAAAATAACAGAAAAGTCTTCTATAGAAGAACTTTTCTGAGACCGCAGAAACCAATTCATTTCCGCAGGCCGGCGGCGACGGCGCCGGCGATTCTCTGCTTGCGTGTGCCACGCAATGCTACTGTTACTGCTGCTGTGAGTGGCCGCGCAAGAGTGAGCGCTAACGCCGCTCTGAATTAGGACGAGACGGCGGGCGTCGAAGCAATTTCTCAAGTGGGAAATCAAGTGTAAGCAAGCACTTTCATAAAGCACACTCTTCGCCAAGAAGTCTCTGCTTTTTCTCAAACATCACTTCATGGACATTTGACATATGGGGTGCCGGTGCCTAGGCATCTGCGACCCTCAACAAAAAAAAATTATGTATATATATATATATATATGTATGTGAAATACACCAGCACTTAATGGTCTTTTCTTGCTCCTCTTCCTCCTCCTCCTGCCCCTCATCGCCATTACGGATTATGTAATTATGTAACATTCCGGCAACAGCATCCGTAAGCGACCCGTAATGCCTACAGGGACTGCGATCGGCTTCCGCAAGACTAACACCCGACTGTTGAGTGGGCGCCTTCGTGCTCGTCATAGCGAAACAATCAAATGGACTGTGAACGGCGCTTGCAGGGTAAACTAGACAGGACGGATAGGTTGGTCAGTCTGCCTCGATCAGCTTTTCATACGATGGTGCCTTTAGATCAGTCCTGCCCGCAAAGCGAAACTGCCGAAATCAGAGTCCGCGTTCTGACAGCTGACGAATTCACTAAACAGGTGTCACTAAACAGGTCACTTACGAAGGAAATGCCCCGGCTACGGTGGGGCAAAAAGGCGAAAAAATACCTCTGAACAAACATGAACGATTTGGAGCCTCCTCTCGCTCTCTCTACCTTGCTTCGTTGATACCATGGCCATGCTCCGGGGGCTCTGTCCGACTTCATCACAGCATTTGTTAGGGGCAACATCCCTTTACACACACACACAGGCGATCTATTCTTTGCTAGGCTGTGATAAGATAATCGGATTGCAATTGGCATACACAACGTAACCGTGTTTGTATAGACACACACGCACAAACATGAACACAGACAAAACTAGCGCATGACTAACGCAGAAAGTAAAAGCATTTCATTAGTCAGTCATTGGCAATCGGAGGCCGATCCGACCTGTCAGTCTGGCAGTAATCACTGGAGACAGATGATCGTGTGGATAACATGATGGTCGGTAACAACAACAATAACATCAACAACCAGCGAATTACGCGATTCAGCGTCGGTTTTTTCGACTGTGACGCATTTGGACGAGGCAAGAAGCAACCGCGTCGTGTGTTCGCGCGGGCGGATGTTGTTTCTCTTGTCGATCTACGAAAATCGGCGAAGGCATTTTTCAGGGGTACGCTTTACTGCGTACAAGCACATTTTATTGCCGCGAGCGCACTTTATTGCCGTAGACAATCGCTGCGTATGAGCGATTGTCTACGGCAATGGCATCCTGATCAGATGGCCCTAACTGCTGGGCATTAATTAATGTAGACTGTACGCGCGCGCGCGCACACACACACACACACACACACATCCTGTAGGGTAAGTCCGAATAAAAGGGCTATTCAACGAGCCGTTACGAATATACGCAATTTGTTTATCTCAGAGGCAACAGGCGCTCAAGACATTAAATTACCTCGACAAGCCCATCGTAGGTCGTCTACCCATGGCCTCCAGTCGCTTTCAACAGATCGTCTGTTGAAGGAGGATCTACCTACACAATCAGCTTCATGCCGTATCAGGCAGCAGTCGCTCAGTGATTAAACCGGACGCGTGGGCAAGATCCGACTCATTAGAAACGACGCGGAAATTCATGTTCGCGGAGAGCACTTCTCGACCTATTTATATCCTGTTGAAGTCGTTGTTTTTTTATTGCTTCTAACGGCATGCCACGTTCGGTACGAAGAAATCGCACTGTTTTCTAATGGATATGGCAAACAGAGCAGCAGCTTCCAGGAAAATGTCACACGCCTGTCGTGCGCGGTTAGCTAAATTTCGTTGCCTTGAGGGACCAATTCGGCCCAAAGGCCCTCTCCGTTCTGCCTGAGCATGTCGTTGGGATTGGACACTGTCTTGGGCGCGTCGGCTGGCCGCGCGCGTTGGCCGACTGATACGCAGTCTCATTTCGCAAGCTGGCTAGAGGCTGTCAGGGTTCCCTGCGTTCTCTTCAACCCGGGGTTTGCGCTGGCCTCTGTTACGATGTATCCTGTGTCGACTGCATGGAGACGTGACGCGTCCCGCAATGCAACTGCATCGCCGAACCTCGTGGCGTTTAGATGAATCTGCCTAATGCAGTTTGTTTATTGGCCTGTAATTGATGATAACGATGGGAAAAGCTGTTGGCGAGCAGCCGCGTTCTTGTCGGCAGCTGCGAGACCTGACAGGCCAGAAGAAGGGACCTTTGCGGAGTGGCCACCCTTGGCCACTAGCCACAAATGAGTTATAGATCGGCCGTGTAATCACGTCGGTGTAATTGCGAAACTCGATCGGCGGCTACGCAAGTCGAGAGAGTGACTCGAAGATTTGCAAACGATTGTTACGCCGCTGTGGCCTGGGGCCGCCGGCCTGTTTGGCTCTCACTCAGGCCACATCCATATGGTAGGGCTTAGGCCCTGTATATCTTTAGGGCGGCGGCAGTAATGAAGAAGCAGTCAAAAAAGACTTAAGAGGAAAAACAGTACAGAGAGCCTATTGAGAGCCTCTTCAAGATAGCTCTCTAAAAGGGCCCCCTGGCCACTTCGGTGGTTCGCTCTATTCAGGCCCTGCTGTTTCACTGACTCTGAATGTCCTTTGTGTGACCTTTCGATTAATCTTTGGCGACTGCTGCTAGAAGGATTTGAGCTTGTTGAAACCGGACACAGCTTTGTGCAATTTGTCGATGTTCCTTTAGTAGAAGTGCTCTGTTAGTTTTGAAGCAAAATCACTCGCTCATTAGAGATCAAGCTTATTGTGCCGAAGTTGAATCGAGCATGTTTATCGAGTCCGCTTCACTCTTTATAGTTCCCTCGTGACTGGTTCGGTTCGAGTTTGCACTTTCTGAGGGTAGCTCCTGCGAATAGACATTCTGCTTCGACGGACCATATTGTGCTTACCTTATACCGACGCAGGTTGCGCTGAAAGGTCGCCTTTTTATCTACATTGTGAATTTTGGCGAAATTCAAATAATCAAACTTGGAACTTGATTTTTGTAATGTTCTAGAATTTTAGATTTGAGAAAAATCTTAGACACTAGGCGATATTGTGTCTATACCAACCTCCTTTACACATATATATATTGCGTAACACTCATACTCTACTGAGTCCACCGAGTGCCATATGATATTCGTAATAACTGCTCTGGAAAAATGAACAAGAATAGGCGCTGTAGTTAAATCAGTTTCTATGAATACAGTAATAAGAACGAGCTGGCTCATTTTCAGAGCTTTCACTCGAATCAGCCGAAGTCGATCGTAGAAATCGAAATAGGTTAAAATGGAAAATATTTTCTATGCCAGCCTCTAGCCGGTCATTCTGCCCTGAGATTGGCTCGACTCTGAGAAGATGCCTTGTTACCGCGTAATTGGAACCACCGACAATTAGCATCGCGGCATTACCATCTCTACAATGGGCAAAAAGCCGTACGCATGTTTCCCGACGCGAACAGAGATGAATCGAGACCACCGACGCTCTGACAAGAAGAACAAAGGCCTTGTGCGTAATTACGACCGTCCCGGTGAGACAACTTTTGTCCAGACGACAGATCGACGCTTAGTCATCACAAGATGACGCTATTCAGCTTGCCAAGATTCAGTTGTCAAGTTGGCATTGAACGGTCGTCACGCCGCAAAGTCGGGCTAATTGTGCCATGCTAATGAACTCACTTCTGACTTCAGTGTTATTACTAGCCCGAACCGTGGATACGCATCCGACACTCGAATAAAGATCAAATTTAGGCACGTTTAGTGAATATCTACTCTGTCGCGCTGTACAGCTACAGGACTGAGGGCGAAAGTAGCTTAAAAATGACGATCTTACTGACCTCTGCGAATGTCCGGAGACAAAAACAGGGGTGTTCTCGGTTGGAACTAGCTCGTGTGTTCCGATGTGTGGAGAACTTCAGAGCGCAATTCGGCTGGACTCACATCCCAGTTCGGCGGGCATTCAACTATGTAAATAAAATCTGTTTAAAAAATAAAATCAGTTTGTACCTATCAGTCATGGCCACCCTATAAAGCACATCTAAAGACATGATAGGGAAGGGAAGGGGGGGGGCAAATTCAGCAATCGAGAGATGTCGTATCGTTTGCCTCCGCTTAAGAACCCCGAGAAGAAGACGATTTTCTGTGGCACTGCAATCACGCAATCGAATTGGCCACAACGCAAGTTCTCCATTAGTCCCCTTGATCACCCGTACGTCGCTGTATGGGGTGCTCCAATAAAACTGCACCCTATTTCTTCAACAACGAATCTCTTATTCGCCATATAGGCCAGTTATTATCGCGTGTGTCAATATCTTCCCAGCTCACTGAACTGCTCCTGCCAGTGACACGTTCATGCGTGGCGTTTTTGCCCACATGTGTGTACCCAGTATATCACAATCTGTCGACAGATCCTCGCCATTAAGTAGCCGCCGTGTCAAGCCATTTCCCGCCTGCCAGGCCCGTTCCCTCAACTTTGGTTCCTCACCATCGACCACCGAAGACCGAATTCTTCAGCCAGCCCGTTTCTCTGTCCGCCCCTGACGGTTGTCTCGTCATCGCCGGGTGGTTTTTGGTCGTCCACGAAGAACCGTCCATACTGGCCACGACAGCTGCTCCCGGCGTCGCCATGTTCGTCGCTGTTGTCGCCGATGTTGTCAGTCAACGCAAACGGACGGGCGGACGGACGGATCAGGCATCGGATGGATGGGCCGGAGGGTTGGCGTCTAATCAGGCGCGAGCCGATTGCCAGGGGGGTAGCGGTTTACTTCGGCGGTCGCCGTTGTCAAACGTTGTCGCCGAATGCGACTTCACTTGAAGACCGGCTCGAGGGGTCGACAAGTCACGTCTCGAAGTCGCCACACACTGGCCGAATCAGGTCCGAGAATTCACTCGGCTCAAGCCGGGTATCTGTGAGCCGCCTGAAGCGTTGCTGTCGATGCTCTGCTAAGTTGGCGCGCTTTCTTCGCTTTATCCTACCTTTGTATATATGTATATACATCACTTTGCTTTTTGACTGTTTTCGATAAAAGGTGACTGCGCAGACAATCACGGTATAGCGTCGAAATGACGCCGTGTTATTGCTGTGTGCTAATACTGCTGCGGTTGTCGCTGACGGCGGAGTCCGTCTGTCTGCCGTAACTGAAACTACAACTGTAATGCTACGATGAGTTGTTGTTGTTGTTGTTGCTAGTGAAAACCCGACGCTTGTTGGTCGTCCGCCATTTTATCACTTCTTTTCCCCCATCTCCCAGACATGTGCGTGTGTGTGTGTGTGTGTGATTGATTCGTTCAAGTGTTCGAGAAGGCCCCTGCGCATGCGACAACGCAGTGACAGCGTAGACAAGCTAAGTCATCCTTTACGTGAATAGTCACTTTCCTTTAAAGCCAGTTTAGATGAGGACGACAGCAGCAGCAGCAGCAGCAACAGCAACAGCAGCAGCAGCAACAGCAGCAAAGTGTACAATAACAGCCGCCAAACAAAACCACAAACGGGTCGACAGACGAAGAACAACCCTTCGAATGGTTGACACCAAGTCGATACTTGCCATCGCATCATCAACATGGACACACACACACGCGCACACTCACACACACACACACACACACACGCGCACACACACATAACGCTCAAGGAAGATGGATCCACCAGCCGGCGGCCACGAAATGGACAGATCCGCTCTTCCACTGGGGCGGACCGGGCGACGGAGGGAGTTTTTAAGTATCCTCCTCTTCATCTTGCTTCACAGCTTCAGCCATTTTGTTTTTCTTTTTATTGCTGGCGGCGAATCGGCCAACTAGGGCGAAGCGCTCGGCGGACGCGACCGCAGGTCCCTACATTGACGGCGACAGTGAAGGAGAACACAGTCCGGCGGGAACTACAGCAAACATGCAAAAAGGACAACTGAAGTGTTAGCACAACTTCAAACGAATCGTGGCCACTCTCGTCCTCATCAGCTGCAGCCAATGGCGTCTACTACAAAGCGCCGGCCTTTCTGCGCTCGCCCGTCTGTACTGGTGGAACTGGTACTGGTGGGCTTGCCGGTTTTAATACCTGCAGAAACCCAGCCCACCTCATAGAGATGCCGGAAATAAACGCTCTCGTATTTTGTTTTCCCACTATTTCAGGTACCAGCAAGAGGCCGAATCCTACGCGACGTACTTCATGTGCTGGATCAGGTGCCGGTACATCTGAGGCTTGACCGAGTATTGGCCAGGTCGACAGGTGAGCGTCGGATCAAAACATCGTCTCAGCCGATCAACGTGAAATTTAACAGAATCCTCCAAGAGTTCATTCGTCGGCGAGCAATGGCTGAAATTGGTGTCATGCGGTCGAGTGGCCGCTTCATCCTGACATCTAAGAAGAACCCACCATCCCTGATCCCTCGGAACCCCCATGGCAACGAACCGGTCCTGACGAACCGAGCGCGCGGCAGGCCTACCCAAACAATATCGTTGGGGCAAATGTCGATCAAGCGTCTGTCTTTATCCGCAGAACACTTTGATCTCCACCCCCGAGTGACGAGACAGCGATTGGCCGACTATATACTATCGCCATTCTGCCCCTGGGCCGCTACTCCAGCCGCCTGCCGTACTCGAACCGCAGTCTGAAGCCCAGCCAACGACACACACTCGTGAAAAGACGTCCCCCTTTTCCGAAGGGGGCCAAGGAAGACGGCCTGTCGCCGAACTGTCGATGCCAAACTGTCGACGCAAAAAGGAACAACGAAGGCCAAGAAGGAGGGCGGGCACAGGAGAACGCGGAGGGCCGGGATGGAGCTCGGTCGCAAATACTTTGCCCCGACTGGCTCGCCTCTTTCCCCCGACCTATCCGATCCGGTGGGCCATCCAACAAAAGATGGAATGACAACCGTCATAACACGAACTTACGTATTGTCGACATCCCCCTGGGAATGCTCTGCGACAGCTTTGATAGGAAAAAATCACATCACCCGACGCTGACAGGAACTGATGGCCGCAGGGAGGAGCGGAAAGCTTCCCCCCTTCCCGACCGGGGGTTAGTAGGATTGGCAAAATGAGGTGAACGTTTGGGGAGCGCGCGGGGCGGGGGCAATTGTCTCTCAACCTTAAGGCACCTACCCAGATCGAGGGGAAATTACATCCCGTTATGGCCTGTCCGTCGCTCGGCCATGGATTATAGTTCTAGTTCATGAAAAGCGCAACTGCCTATTTCATCGGTGTTCGTCTCTATTCTGATCGTGACTGTCGTTAGCACCTGAGCGCTTCTTAGCTGGTTCAGCCGAGACACGGACATATTTGACAATAGCGACAATAACGCCTCGCAATCCGACTCGTCGTCACTTTGTCGACGTACGCGTACACGAATATGTCACAAAACCAGCCGGACTATTAATATTCGAGCGGGCTAGACGCACTCGATCGTGTGCAGCGTCCTCGGTACGCTGACGTCTCAATTGCAACTGTACAGGATGTTTATGGGTTAGCGAAACCCAGCTGGAGCAAGCATACGGCGCAGTGTACAATATGGGCTATTTCTGTTTTCAGTTTTTTCTCGTATCTCGTATTTATTTAACACGACAACGGGCGACTGCAGACTTGTCCATGTTTCACCATTGGAAACTCGTCGTTTCGTGAGCGGGCGGGCGGTCGGCCATTACAAGAAAAAAAGAAATGCGTTCATAGCCACACAATTCTCGGCTAGCGCGTCATCATCTGAGCTGGCCGTTTAGGGGTAGGCAGAAAGTGCCAGTCATGTGACGCTCTGATTTGACGCAAACTTCTCAACTATAACTACAAAGCGAGCGAATTCGCCGAAATAGTTCGCTCCTGTCCCTGACAGCTTGCGCTGTCGCCCGGTCAGAGATGGCTGCTTGATTATTGATGATCATACGAAATAAACAAATAAACAAGAATAACGTCGCTGCGCCAGCCGTTCGCGCCAGCAAATGATCCATTGCGTAAAAACGCTTCTCTGGCGTCGTCATGAGACGAGTTATTACGTCAGGCCGATCAACAATTTCATGTTCAACTCCGGCGATCTATTGTGCCGTCGCCTGTTAGCCCTTTATCTAGTCCTTTGGTAGTAAACCAGACGATAAATTTCTGCCAAGAACCTGCCTGCCGTCCACACAGGTCCTCGTATACAGGCGCGCCTGACAGGATGAGCAGCGGCTGTGGATGGATCATTGTTCGAAAAATTCGCGTGACACCGAGTGTAATACATATTTATATTCACTTGAAGATTTGACATATAACTGTCATAACAAATCATATAGCCACACAATCTATTGCGCTAGTGAGGAGACAGCCAGGAGGCAGTTTGTTTTTTTGAAAAGGCCGACTCGTCTCTCTCACACGGCCCCTTCTGTCTCGACATCGCGGAAGTATAGGCGAAACGGGACGCCCTTCACGTTACGGTCACATAAATTTCTCGGCCATGTGCGTGCACTCGTCGTAAACGACTGCTCGACAGGATATGTGCGTCGACCGCAGAATGCGCCAATCATCGGACTGAAAACAGAAGGAGACTGGCAGCCGCCGTGACGCGAGAAGATCATCAAAACTGCCGACACTTTTGCCCTCTCTCTCTCTCTCTTTGTGTGTGTGTGTGTGTGAGCGTGCACATTTCTGTGTCGCTATCTCACACAAGAACCTATCCACTCCGTCAGCGTCGAACCCTTTTTCGCAGTGTCCTTCTTGATCTACCTGTTTTTTTCTATCTTTCTCTGCCCTACGGGAAGTTGTTGGCGTTTGGCTCGCCCCTCATCAGATCCACAAGTTCGCGAGAAGAACAGGGCGAGCCTTTGCATAGCTTCAACTTGAAGACGAGCTTGTTGACAGCGGCGAAGACAGGGCGCTACTTCAACGCAACGTCATCACTTACTCGCGGCTGATCAGGCGCCGTCCACAGCGGCTCCTCCTGGCCCGCCGTAGACGCCGTAGACGACTGCTTTTCGACGCACAATCTACAGAGCCCGTGCGCGCGCGCGCGCGCGCGCCCACTCCTTTGTTATCGGCCCGCGAAAGCCAACCGAAACCGAAACGGCGTTCGAAAACGAGAAGAAGAAGAAGGAGGAACAGGACGAAAACAGCGCCGAAGACGAGGCGTAATCTCTTCTACTCTTCGGCGGCTGTGCGCGACTCGTCGGGTTCTCATAGCGACGCTACGAAGGCGGCGCAGGTCGTCTCAACGCACCAACAAGACGCACCGTCATAAATTTCTGGCGAAGCGATTATTCACCTCGCGATGTTCCGACCGACTCGAGCCGTCTGGTGGTCTGAGGAGACGACAGAGCGATTCGGTACTCCGACACAGATAGGGAGACAGAGAGAGAGAGAGAGAGAGGAAGACTAGATCGATGTGGAAGACCAAAAAGGACAAAGTGCGATTTGAAGAAGGTGGCCAATGCGAATTCGAGTCTCGAGAGGATATCGTCGTATATCAACCCTACGAATGCTAAGATCAGTTTCAATCAAGATCACTCTACATTGGTCGACCATCTATTAATGCAGGAACGTCGAAGTAGGTAGACAGAGAGACTCTACGATACGTCGAGCGCGCGAAAGAACCCAACAGGAGTCAGTCAGGCCAAGGATTCTCAACTCCACTACGACGACGAGCCATCGATGCACCTCTAATACGGAGAAAGGTAGAACATAGAACAAGGAGAAGCAAATTTGCCAACGAAAGTAACTGCGAAGATTCCTAGTATGTGCGCTGGAGTTATTGATGCAGTACCTAATGCAGTACCTAATGCAGTACCTAATGCAGCACCTAAAGCAGTACCTAAAGCAGTACCTAATGCAGTACCTAATGCAGTATCTAATGCAGAACCTAATGCAGTATCTAATGCAGCATCTGATGCGGTATCTAAAGCAGTACCTAATGCGGTACCTAATGCAGTATCTAATGCAGTATCTAATGCAACATCTGATGCGGTATCTAATGCAGTACCTAATGCAGTACCTAATGCAGTATCTTATCCAGCATCTGATGCGGTATCTAATGCAGCACCTAATTCAGTTCCTAAAGCAGTACCTAATGCAGCACCTAATTCAGTTCCTAAAGCAGTACCTAATGCAGTACCTAATGCAGCACCTAATTCAGTTCCTAAAGCAGTACCTAATGCGGTACCTAATGCAGTATCTAATGCAACATCTGATGCGGTATCTAATGCAGTACCTAATTTCGTGGATGGTCGACAAAAATCAACTACAGCGTCAGCTCTGCTCGACTATTCGCTTGACCTCTCCAGTTGACGCTTCGCCATCGGTACGATTTGCTAGGCCAGGCTAGGTGATGTCTCATTATTGCATGACCGTACGAATCGGTGGAACGCGAACGAAACCCGACAGGGAAACAACGTCAGGGAGCGACGAAACAACAGAAATGCAATTGTAGCTCGTGTTCGACTACGTGTACGAAACTGTTCGGGCATCCACTCATGTCAGTTGAACGGGACCGTTGGTAGACCTCATGTCGCTCAGCGGTTCTACGAGGCTGTGTCGCACTGGGTGTCGCTGGTCCAGGTATGACGTTTGTGGCGATATTTTGATCGCTTGTTGATGTACGACGTAACGAATGCTACGTTTATTGAGCGGATTCCAACGGACTTCCGTGACAGCTTCATGGACCTGACACGCGATGGAAGCAGCAGCCGTCGAGGGGGTGTGGTCCACTTGTACTGAAGAGGACTCGTCGCGCCACGGTACAAATAAACGCGTGAGCTTAGATGGAGCGTCTGCTTCCTGGATGAAGACAAATAAAAAGTGGAACGGAAGAGTGCCTAGCTTAGGTATAGGTTTATTTTTTATTATTCAATCGCAAAGCTTCTCTGGTTCGCCGCAGTGTTATGCCACATATCTGAAATCGATCACTGCGGAAGTTTGGGATTCTTTATTAGCAGACTTAGAGACGATTCATCATCAAACTACTTTTGACGCGGTCAGAAAAATAAGCCATAACTTTATTACGACCTTCCAGCGACGACAGCCAAAACGCTTCTCTTCAGTTTTTTTTTTACAGCATCTCAGAGCGTGTCCGCACCCACAATGGCCGTAATCGCACAGTTTTCTGTTTGAAAATCGCTTCCCTTATCACCACCACCACCACCAGCGCCGCCGCCGCCGCCAGTGGCGTCGACAGGCGTCAGGCACTCGACGCGCACCCGGGCAGGAGTCACCAGGACACCGGTATCAATTGCACCAAAACAGATAAAGATGCTTTTAGCTTTAGCTAAAAATTAATTCTAGCTCCCCGCTACAGTCGAGCCGCTTGTCGCTGGTTATTCTACGCGCGTCCCTTCGAGTGTGAGGGTTTCGGCTCTGATGGAGATAATCGCCTCGACTAAACAGAAGTCTCGACATTCGGCACTAGGTACAAGCGACCTTCGTTGTTTTCTGTCTTTTTTCGTCGGCTTATGGACATGATCTATCAGTCTGAGAAGTTCACCAGCCACGTTTATTAGCACGACACGAAAGGACGAAAATTTTACGACGGACCGCCAAATGCCGAATAAGTGGCTCACGTTTGAAGTAGTTTCCGTTGTGATTGTCGTTCCGATTATGAGAGATTGTTGTCAAAAAATAGAAAAAATTCAATAAACGCCAACGGACAGTGCGAAAAAACGCCATTTGCGGACGCCGTCGCGTTTGCGTACGCGTTTTTGTGGTCCGTTGCTTCTCCGACAGGGCGGTTACACGTTGCAAAGTGCTTTTTGAAAAAAACAAGTCTTTATAGACCTGATATTGACCAGTCGGTGTTTTGCTCCAATTTTGACGCAAACCAGCGCGGTTAGGTTAGGTTAGGTTGGGTAAGCATTTGGTGTCGCCAAGGGAAAGGGGGGGTATGCTGACATCGACAGCGCGACTCTGTATTCAAATGGTTAACCCTTTGGAAGCGCAGAGGTCTTCGTTCGAATTACGGGAAAAAAAAACCATTTTCCTAACCAACCGACACACACACACACACACACACACACACACACACACACCACACACACACACATATGCACACACACAAACATCGGGTACCCGAACACCGCATCAGGACGGACGCTGCAGCTGGAATTTATTGGGAATTTCGTGTGCGTCGAATATTCTCGATTCGCATTTCGACTTCGTGACCCCCAAAGCACCCACAAGTGAGCTTGTTCGTATTCAGTAGTTGCGTTATCTTCCGCACCGCAATGACCGGAACGACTGTTCCTCGCGCTTCTTCTAGGCCGCTCTCAACTAAGGCTGCGCCCCCACTCAGGCCGTTGGCCTGAAAGATTGCCGGCTCTTCATCGTAGGTCCTCCCCGAGCCCCAGATTAGGTGAATGCACATTCTTCTGCAACCGGGACACACTCACGTTGGCTTATACGTGTTTGTTTGCGATGCGAAACGGTCAACGCCGCACCGCGACTTCACGGCTTCACGATCTTCGTCAAGGGTCTCGTTTCGGATCTGGCAACTGCTTCGGCAGGTGCACGAGCGTAGCAGCGTCCCAGCGTTCCTGTTCATATGGCGGCATAATGTAGCATCGTATTTACTTCTCGGAGAATTGTTACGCCGAGTACTTCGCCCGAGTACTTCCCACCCCCGGCGACACCACCACATCGGCATCACCACAAGCCGAACCGGGAGATGCGCTTAGTTTGTGGTGGGGATTGGCGATTGTTGTTGTCATGGATTCGCGAGTCTGTTGGCCTTGCGTTTGTGCCGGCCGGGGTGGGTGCTGGAGCCGCGCGAACGATAACGCCACGATGTCCAGATTCGGAGTTCTGGATCGGATAAACTCGGCCGGACGACACTTCGCCGCTCCATTTTCGTCCAATCCGGACTTCTTGGGGACTTTTGCGTTGTTTCGTCGCTGCAATTCTTGTACTCAATTTATTAGTGTTCGTGTTTGTCACTGAATTTATCGCAACACGCCATTTCCGGCTGGACGTATCGGCAAGATGGCGACGCCAGATCTGCCGAACGCACAACATGGCCGTCGTGTGAAGTGTTATCACAGACTTCAACTATCAACAACAACGCCATCATCATCCCCCGGCGACCGATAATCGCGCCCTACACATTTACAGATCCGAGTAGTTCATAACGCAGTGAAACATGTCCGAACAAACATTCGAAGGACTCGAGCCGACGGCGGAGCCCGCGTCGCGTCTTTGACGTAGATACGACGCAACACTAAAAGCCTCAGCCGCGTTGTCAATAAAGCGACGACCACGAGCACACGAAAAGACACATTCAGGAGAATCCGACCCGATGTCGGAGCGAGTTCTGATATGCGTTGCGCGAGCGGTTGATGTCCGATACAGCGAGGCTCAACTAATCGCGCCATTGTGAGAATACGCGAACAAGTAGCGAGTGTTCGTTCGTAAATTCGTGTTCGCGGGGGGGGTTCGGAACCGATCTTCGCGAGGATTCCCTCAAATTGTCACGAGGGCGGGCATGACGTCATGGCGAGGTCGCGTACAGATCTTCCTGTCACGAGTTCGTGTGGCCCCTCGGAGGCTCACGTTGGAGGCGCATTTTGTTTGTTTGGCCTCCTTTGCTTCCCGCTGGACTTCCGTGGATCGCGTCGAGTTGACGTTCGCCGAGATGGCTCAATCAGACGAAGTCGTTTGAGTCTTCCTGAAACTCTACGAGGCTACACAACGCTAGGATATTCTGGCGCGCTGTTTTCCGCTGCGAAGACGAAACTCTCGATATCTTCCAGCGTTCAGTTTCACTGTTCAGTCGACCGTGACCTCTGATAGCAACATCGGTTCGACATTCGTCGCTGACATTTCTCATCTCGGGCAGACACGAGTCCGACACGAAGCGCTCTCCTCTGTTTCCTCCGCCGACTGCTGGCGGGGATTCGGTCAACAACAACAGCGAAAATGATGACTGTGGAGGTGCTGATCATCATCATCAATAACAACAACAATGGCGATGATGATAGATCGACGCCTTTCAGCGTCGATTTTCTCCTCGCTTCGATTTCTTCAGACTGTGTGACAATGACGCGTGACGGATTCGAACTCTCGTCGGTTTCCAGCGCTCGGCCGTAGGACGCCGCGAAGACACGGCACGATTCCGCGCCGTCGTCCCCTGCGTTGTCTTCGGCCCCCGCGAGAGTCTAACGAGTTAGTGACGAACTCCTGTGACAACAACGACGATCACCAGCGCGACTCTGAGTGAAACAATCGAATGGGCGCGCGCGCGCGCAGACGTCGTGACTTCCTGCCGTAGTTCGAAATGACTTTGTTGGCATTAGCGGCCAGATGCCACCCGAATGCCGTAGCGAGGAAGACGAACAAATAACGAAAAAGGAACGGGCACCCAGTGAAAGCTCGGCGTCCGAAGATTCGTCTCCTCGACCCACTGTGAGTATAATGGTAATTACCACCGTACGACCTGGTGGAGATAATGAACAGTCGATCAGTTAATGGCGGCCAAGCTCTAGCCATATTGTAAAGCACAATGGAAAACAAGCGAACCGGACTGCCGCTCGGCTAAGGGGGCTTTCACTGAGCAAACCTGCAGCACAAAAGCTAGCGCCGATAACCGAACAGCTAAAAAGCGCCATCGGACGATCGGAGCGCGAATGCGTTCATTCATTGGCCCGATGAATGTCTCATGTAAGGCGACTAATGATTCGTTTACTCGAGCATTGCAGAGCTGAGTCTAGAGA
>MNPL01018487.1:20713-32254 GCA_002081605.1 Tropilaelaps mercedesae
CGCCGCCGCCGCCGCCGCCCGCAGAGACGCCCTTAGGGACGCCCTTTTATGTAGTAGCTCTAGTCGCACTGTCGAGGGGACATTGAATTGAGTGAGTGGCCGCGTGTTCGTCCGTCTACGTCTATGTGGACATACTCAAGATCGTATCGCATCTGCCACAAGTGCAGGAGGTCAGTCGAGCAGGAGTCCGTGAAACCTTTCAACGTTTCTAGAGCCGATTATTAAGAGAGAACGACACAGAAACAGGCGCCTCAGAGACAGACCGAGAGTAAACGAGAGGCAGTGATAGAGCGAGAAACAGAGACAGAGGATCAGATCGAGATCATGAACGAGCAGTGCAGGAAACAGAAGCCAGGAAGATCCCCAATCGCGATCGGTGTGTGCTGGCGTTTATCGTTATCGATGGCCCGAGAGGATAATGACGACGGTGATGATTCATATAATCCTGCCCCCCTCAAAGCAACCCCTCGGCCGAGGAGGACGCGCCGCGCGAGGCTTTATCCTGAAGGCAATGCGAGATAACAACACTCGGCCGCTCATCGAGAAGGTGCAGTTGAGCGACAAAAACGCACCTACCACCACGTTGAACGCTGCGGGGGCCAACTTCAGGGGGGCGGCGGTGGTGGTGATGGTGGTGCGCCCGTGGTGGTGCGCCCGTGGTGGTGCGCCCGTGGTGATGCGCCCGTGGTGTCGTTAGACCGTCAAGGACTCAGATATCTCAAACGTATTCGACGAACAAAAATCGCTCTGGGCTTCGAACGGAGACACTTTCACGATGACGTCGCGCAGCGACTGTGCGAATCGGAAAATCTGCGTTAATAGCTTTGCGTTTGTCGGGCCCTAAAGCGTCTATAAGTGACTTAGTCAGAGTTCCTCAGACGGCTCAGGATGTGCCCATGGTCAAGCACGGACGCTGACGTCGTAACGAAGCCGTTAGTTGAGGACAGAGTTCTTCGAATCTGACAAACAGTTTCGCTTTTACGGTGCGATTGTGCACCTGCGTAGACGCCCGTGTCCCCCAGCCGCCGAACGAGCCGCCGATCATCGCTACTCTGAACGTTGGGGGTTTGTGGCAATTCAAATGCTCACGTAACGTTACCGCTCCACTGTTCGGACCTCTTCTCGAACCTGAGTTGTTGTTCGCTTGTTCGCGGGCACTTGTTCGTTCGTTGCACAGGGGGTCTGGCTGGCAGTCGTTTGTTTGTGCACGTGACAGATGTGACAGTGAAGCCGTCGGCTACGAAAATGTGACGCGCCATTCATTTTTGACGTGGTCTGAGTCGTATTTTCTACATGTGTCCTTTCTCGACGAGAATCCTTCTCCACGAACTCCTTGACCCGGGGCTCGAAACGATTACTTGAGCTGTTTGTTACTGCCAGAACGTAATGACGCTTCGACGCTTAAGAATAATGACGCATCCGAATGGTGTCACGTTAGCGTCACCGTGGTCATGCGTTGGCACCGAGACGCCAACATGTTCAGGTAACATCTTCAGATGGCGTCGACTCGTTTCGGAAGGATATAAGGTCACGTTCGTGATGCTCAAGGCCACTGCGCTCATGCATTTATACACACACACACACACACACATATGTATGTATGTATGTATAGTTAGCAAAATACTTTATCAATGTGTCCTCGACAGGTCTTGTTCGTGGTGCTTTTTGCGCCCTATTACGTTGATGGAGCTGTCGTCGGCCGCCCATGGGGGCGGCCCCCGATGCTGTCGACATTATGCGACGAGAGGCATTATTGACACGCCACGCCACGCCACGTCTCCGAGTCGCGAGTGTGAGTGACGGCGAGTTTTTATTTTGGCCAAGCGGAACATCAAACGCGTCTTGGCTCAGGGCTGACCGTGTCAGCTCCCTCGGGCCCCGAGCATCGAAACCTCCGGGTTCACCTCCGACAGGCGGCGGCGGCGGCCGTACTCTGATCGCTGCGAACTCTGATCGTCGAAAGCCGCCGACCGTGCGCCGTTGAGATCAATCAGAGCGCGAAGGAATTTCGCGAGGAAGCGCAAAATATCTCTCCAAAGCGATGTCTTCCGTCGCTGACGCGTCCATCGGATGAAGATGCATTGCCGGTCCGCCGTAATGGCTGACAGGGCGAGCTGGTCGACTCATCACCATCATCATCATCATCGTGATGATGATCGCCGTCCAGGTCAGCGTTAGTTAATGATCAGACTGTCTCGTCCGGAGGCTCGGCAGGACGCGGGGTCTGGATGAATTCGGTGCAGACGCACAGCAATGCTGTGGCCCACTCCCCCATCGCCACTCGTTCTTTCGGGTGGCTGACTTACTAGTGGCTGGCCGGCATTCCGCAGGCGAGAGGGGTAACGGCGGTAGCACGCCAGAAAGCAGATGCCATCTTTCGCTCGATTACGACGCGGTCCGGGACCCTGTCGTGTTATCATCGTCTATGGCCGGTGTCAGTTGATGCATGTACGATAACGTGCTAATGGACCCCTCGGTCGGGCCACTCTACTGGCCACTATTATAATAGTCTAAGTAATCAAGTCAAAGGAACACTGGACCCGATTCGAATTTGCCGCCAGCGCACGAACCCAGAACCGAGCTAGACGTGTGTGACGTGTACGTCGACGACACATCTAGAAGCGCATGAACGATTTGCGCTGTGTGCGCGAACGACGGTGCGACATTGCTCGGTGGTGTTTTCTGGTTTCAAATCGTACTAATTCTAGTATTTGCCGAGCGAGCGATACTCTCGGGCAGGTTTCGAAGTTCTGCCTGTGTCCGTATCTATCTGGCGAGCTGCAGTTTAGCGCTTGATCTTTGTCGCGTTCGCTCTCTTTCTTAGACATTTTTCTCGACTACCGCCGACTCAGTCAGTGTGTGATGTACATCGGGTGGCGCGTCCGCCCGCCGCCCGCCCGCCCAGAAGAAGTCAGAACATGACGACGCTCGCACCGGCCGACAGCGTCAGCTGTCAGATCGGTGATCTCGAGCGGTCGGTCGGTCGCTCGTTCGGCGCTGACACGATCTGATTACCTGGGCCTGACACTCTGCCGGCGGCCGCGACGCCGGCGGCCGCGACGAATGTAGCGAGCGACGCCGAGCACACAGCAGAGCCATAACGTCGCTGCCATAACCGTCGGAACGACACTTCAGCGATGAAGAAAGACACCGGCCAGAAAGCCTCGTTCGTGCCAGCGAAGTAGAGAGGAGAAAGTCGAATTAGTGTCCCCCTCTCAAAAGTAACTGCCTAAGCGAAGAGTCGAGGCGGCATCACGAAAAACAGGCATCAGCTGTCACCGTCGGGGTGATGACTCTGTCGACGAGGGGCGGAAGTCACCACCAGTAAACGATCAACGTGGCAGAGCGCGCGCGCGCGCGCGCGCGCTCATATGCGCGTGTTCACGTTCGACAGATCAGAGCTTGTGTGCGCCAGCGGAATGTGTCGACGATGACGGCGGCGACGCTCTCACGCAGATGATTGAAGATGTCGTCTGCGTGAAGATGATGATTCAACAAATCTCAAGAATGGCTGTCTTCTTAGCGACTGATTCCGATCTGTCTAACTCTGACAACATCTTCTCTAACGACGACGACGACGACGATGTTGATGCTGCTGCGGATGATGATGATGATTTGTGGCAGTTGTCGATGCACGAAGTAGGCGTAGGCGCTCTTCTGTAAGTTTGTCGACTTCTTGCAGACGCTTCTTCCAGAAACGATCAGACAGACGTCCAGGGTTTAACGCGCGTCCGTCCCCTCGACTTCGTCGACGAAGTCATCCGGCGGATGCGTTCCACATAGGCGTCTGAACCAGACGCCCGAACCAGTTGAGTGCCTCTTGTTGACGTTCCCCTGTGAGAACGAGAGAGATGCAGAAGGTCTTCGTTCGTTCGTTCGTTCGATTGTTCGTTCGCTTGTTCGCCCGCGCAGTAGTTGCCTTGCCGTGGCCTTCCGTGGCGTCGTATGGCCTCAATTCGGCTAGCCACCACCAACCATCATCGGCGGCATTGCGAGACGCGTCGCCATGATGCGACTGGCCGCGACGCTTCCTCACGACTAAAACCTGCATAGCCTCGTAGGAAACAGAGGACGAGGACCAGACGAATTGATCATCGTCTCACATTAGGCCACATTTAGGCCATAATCGTCACTGGCATCTGCCCTGAGCTGACACAGACAAACAGGCCATCGAGCCAAGAAGGTCCGGTCGACCTTCCCGCGTCGCGAGTGCCTGCTGGGTGTCTGCGTGATTTTTTTTTTTCTTCGTTGTTATTCAGCTACAGTCCATGAGAACGAACGGGTGAACGCGGCTGCACTGTTTGTTACGGCCTCGCCTGTTACCCCCTCACGCGTTGGCCTTCTACTGAGCTGCACTGAACGGAATTTATTGCAGTTCGTGGCAGATGACGCTGGCGGCCATATTTCATTACCGCGGCCGCTCGCTCCATTCTAGTTCATCCCTTTATCATCGTTATCACTTCAGGACGACGCGGCGGCGTGCGCGTGTGTTGTCGCTGCTGGTTATTTATGCTGATGATGTGTCGCTATTGTCATGGCTGATCGCTGGGATGTCTGATGAGCGGCTGATGGCGTCGCTTGAACGGACGCTGGCGATGTTTGCGCGCACAGACACCGCCGCGGCCGGGACATCGCATCGCGGCGTCCATTTCCGTCGCTCTTCAAGTCAGCCACAATAAAGCGGCGGCCATGGGAGACGCACGCGCAGATGCACGTACGACGACGACGACGCTCGAAACGGACCTACAACGAATCGAGAGAGTCTACGCCTCGTTTATACGACCCCCGCGCGGCCAGCGGCGAAACAACGACAACTACATAAGCATCGCTCGTGAAGGAAACTCAATGAGCAAACGGCGGCGGCGGCCGCGGCGGCGACAGCAAAAATCGCGTCAGCAGCAGTCGCGCGATGGCATAAGAATGACTGGCGCAGTGACGCGAACACGTTCGAGAGCCACCAAACGGCCGCTCGCAGGCTGATCAGCAGCTGAATTTCGAGCGAACTGACGAGCGACGAACGTTTTAGCCGCTTTCTACTCTGCGGGGCCGGACTCGGCTGGTGTCGCTTGTCGCAGCCTTCCGAGCGACATCAGCGTCACTCAACGCGTCACACCGCCTAGGCCGTCCGGGTAGAGATGGCTCCAGATCATCATCATAACTCACCCAGCGCCCCCCACCAGGACGCTGATCGACAACGGTCTCATAGCGACGGCAACCGCCCACTTCGTCGCGTCGCTCCTGTGTGTGATAATGATCTTCTTCTTTTTTTCTACCCCCACCAGCCTCCCCCTCGACCACCATCCCAACCCCCCGGCCGGCCAGCCGTCCGCCCCCCAAAAGGCACACACTGGTGGTTCTTCCCGAGCCAGTGTTCTTCTTCGAGCTGACCCTGCTTCTTGTCTTCTTGGCTTCTCACGGGTGGTGGCCCCCGCGAAGATCGCAGGACATCCTCGTCTCTCAACGGGTGGGGGCAGGTGAAGAAGTTGAGGGGCGTGGGGGCGGTTCGCTGGGTCGATTTACAGGGCCACGTCGACGTAGGGGGTGTGCGACCTTGTGAAGATGATACACGACGCACACACAGGCCAACAGGACAAGGTCGTCTGAGGGGTGTTCACGCTACGGCGATCACTAACGTGGACGGCGTGCGACGCTTAACGGACGTCGCTAGAGCGAATTCGCATACCGACGCGACTGATCCATGGAAAAGTGGGGGCATACGCCGAACGTACGCGTTTATGGAGGTGCTCGGGTCGACGTCCAGGAACAGACCCTCGAGTCAAACCCGCCAAACTCGGCTTTGTCAGAGCAAAGCCGTGTCTGAACGCTCTGAACGTCTGAGCTTCATCGTCGACAATCTCGGCGGACAGTCTCGCCGGATATTCCTCCTTCGTCGGCGGCATCGAGCAGTTCCCCCTCGGACAGTGCAAATAGCTGGGGGTCTTCGCCGAACCCGGCCCGCCGTCATCGTGTAGCTACAACAACATCGCTCGTTGTAGATCTACTAAGCGCAGCCATTAGCATCGTTCGTTGGTCATCGTCGTCAATTTCTGCCTGGCTGGCCATTGTCAATACCTCGAGTTTTTCTGCCGAACCCCCGAAACCGCGTCATAATGGCCGCTAACAATGGCCATGAAGATCTGCGCAGAGCCGACACAAACAAGGAGAGACGGTCACTCCAAGCCACAATGGAAAGCGCCACCTCCGCCGAAATGGTCAACAGAACAGCGGGAGCAATGCGACGCTCACCGATGTACGGCCAGACCCAGACCCAGACCCACATAAAACGACGCATCAGCGAAACGCGATCATTAATCATCTGAAGGCGTCACTCAACTTCGCGGGGCGGCCAACTCGGAAATGACGCACGACCACAGCCGTGTACATCGCACGCATACATCGACACGAACACACACACACACACACACACACACACACACGAGAGTAGAATTCAGAGCTTGCAGGTCCTGAGCTACGATTGTCCTTTCGTAGGCCCATTTTTGGCGCGTTCATAAAGGTTCACTGTGGGATATAACGCGCGCGCGCGCGCGCTCGCAGAGCGTCACCATCTGATGAATAAAGAGCACCGCACAGATTAGCGTGATTTTTTCGTTGTATTTCGTGACTTCGGCTCGGCAGCGCGTCAAGGTGACATCGGCCGACCCAACGTAGATATTTACATTCAGGTGTTTTGTGTAGCGTCGCGAAGGGCGACGACGCGCGTTCAAATGCGTTTTCATTGTGTGTTCGCAACGCGCAATAGTCGTCGTCGTCGTGTGTGGCGCAAAATGTTTTTATCGGCGTGTGTTTGTGTGTTCGCAGGCCCGTGTTTCAGGCCGCCCTTGGCCTGTGTTGAGTGTCGACAGGTCCAAAAACGTTGGTCGAAACGATTTCCATCGGGTGAGTGACGAACGGTCAGGCACATTTGCCCGTGGGCAGCGACGCCCCATAATGGGACCACATCGTCCCATTATGGGGGCTTGTCACCGCTGACCACCCACCCGTAAAAAAACGATCAGGTTTAGTTCGACGGTTGAGAGCAGCAACACGCGCCCTGCATAAGGATGCGGCCGTTTTTTTGCAAAATGCCGTCGACGAATTTGTTAGACGTTGTTCGACGCTAGCCGATGTGTGTGTGTGTGTGTGTGTGTGTGTGTGTGTGCGTGTGTGTCCTGTTTCTGTTAACACTCCAACCTAAGGTCGAAGAAAGCTCTGTTCACAGGCTCACACCAAATCAACCATCGCTATACATATATACATATGTGTGTGTGTGTGTGTGTGTGTGTGTGTGTGCATGTACATATTCGAGCAATGAATTCTGCCCGATTGTCCTCGCCCTTCTCGTGCTCAGGCCTGACCATATCATGTGGCCGATATCCCCGTCATATTTTCAACATGTCCTAATGGATCATAAGCGACAGCCGATCAATAACAAGCACAACAACAGCAGCAGCAGCAGCAACAGCAGCAGCAGCAGCAGCAACAGCAGCAGCAGCAGCAGCAGCAATAATCGTAGCTTCAACAAAGCCTCGCCATTGCAACAGCCAGACGGCTACTGGAACTTTAGAATCTATCAACCACCAGCAGAGTCCTGAGAGACGCATGGGGCGGCTGTAGCGACGAAAAAAGAATTTGCAACCCTCCTTGAGCCATCTCGTGTCGTTCTCGAAGCTTTTCCACCAAATCTCTCGAATCTTCATGAGCCTCTCTGTTTTTCTTCTCTTTAGCGTCTTCTCTCTGCGCGTTCTGTCATGACGATCTATCAATCTTTAGTTCATCAGGGCGGCCAACCGCTCAGAGTTTGTCTTCTCATCGCCTTTTGCGCGCGCTTGTTCCTAGCCTGACTCCCCCCAACCCTGTCGAGGCGAACATCTTCGCCGTCTCTCTCACAGTCTCTCTCTATAACTCTCTTTCTCTCTATAACTCTCTCTCTATCTCTCTCGCTAGCCGAAAGGCGCGTCTCCGCGCACAGACGCCAGATCCCTGCGCTTCGGCTGTCGTTCGTGAGAGTCCCTGGGTCTGTTTCATCATCAATTTTTTCTTCACTGCCGCCTTCGGGATACTCCACTCGTCGCGCGTTCGACGCCGCGACTAAATGGCGAAACACAGCCGCATCACCATCGATACGCGGACGACGCTCGAACGGTCCTGCATTGTCTCGTTCTCTCGGCGTGTCGCTCTCGTCCCGTGTAAAACATTGGCGCCTTCGAGATGGCCAAAATGGCGGAAAGGCGCGCAAGTTCACCTTTCGAATCCCCCTCCCTGGTCCTGGCGTTCATTAGGCCACTGGGTGAGCAAGGCCGAGCGCACAAACCGATCAGGAGTAGTATCATGGAATAGACGTGATACATCCGACATGTGACTGTACTCCGAGGATCGAAGCCAACCTCTGGCAACGACGGCGCAGCAGTGACCGCCCCTAGACTACTACTACTACGACCTAAGCAGGCCCCTTCGATCATCGCGATCCCTTGTTCAGCTGCACTGACCCATCACAGCAGAGCGATTTGCTACAATCGCCGCCGCCGCCGCCGCCGCCGCCGCCACCGACGCAGATGTTAATGTCTTCGCTATCACGACGACGACGGCCTATCAGGACGAAATCCAGCGGAGTTGATTTGTGCTCCAGCTGAAATCGAGATGTAGCCCCCCGCCCCCCCCGCCGCCCTATTAGCTCCTGTTCTACCTCCTGCGTTTTAGGCCTGATTCAGGCTCGTGGCAAAAGATAGGCACCGTCGCTTCGAAACGACATCGGGAAGCTCTGGCGCCAGACGAGCGTCCGGCGGCGGCGGCGGCGGCGGCGGAGGAGATCGCGCGCACCCCCCTTGAAGCGGATCGCTTTGCGTTCAGGCGTTTGTTGGCCTGCGGCCGTCATTAATCATCTACGCGCTCATCAGGACACGGGGGTTTTATTTGCGCGCACCACCGAGATCCGCCGTCCAACCATCTTCGGATCGATCAGCTGATTCGCTGAAGTTCTGCCGGTCACGTTATCTCGTTTCGTGCGTCACTCCGAAAGCGACTCAGATCGAGGTCGTTCGACTACTCCGGTCAGGGGAAGTGGTGAAAATCCGGAGGCGGACGAGGGAGAGGAGGAGGAGGAGGCGAGATGGTGGAGAGAGAGAGAGAGAGAGAGGTTGGGGGGGGAAAAGGGAAAAACTGTCTTCATAGGCTTCTTTGCCCCGGTGGGCGACTATCAGGCGGACGCGCGACAATCGTGATGGGTGTCATCATCTGTTGGCGGCATCGTCACTTCGGGCGAAAGTTACTGCGACGAAATCTTCACGACCTTCCAGGGAACGCCGCTCGACAGGCCCTGCCAGGCCGACGTCGCCAGGCTCGGCCTTACGTCGCGGTGACTGTCTGTCCTCTCCTCCTCCTCCTCCTCCTCCTCCTCCTCCTCCTCCTCAGACACGTCGATTCGGCGGCACGTTCGCATCAGGCGGACGACCGTCCCGGGACCGTGGCCGTGTCAACTCGACTATGGCGACACGAAGGATGGACGCCGTTGGGATGAGCCTAACTAATAAAGAGAACTAACTAATAAAACGAGCGGATTCGCTGTAGTAGTTGTGTCGCCCGTCTGCTCGGGGCTGTGCTGAGTCGCTGAAGAATATCGTTACGGGTGGACAGCGCTGGGAAGTCGTTGGCGTCGTCAGTCACCTGACGCAGGGTTGTGGCCTGGCTGGCGCAAATCGACAGGTACGACGAGCCTGTCGTGTCTAGGACAGGGTGTCCTGGCCGCGTTCGTCGCTCGAGACGTCACAGACGCTGCGTGCGGCCTGCGAGGCGTTAAACGACTTTAATGGTGTTGTTGTTGTCTCTGCATTAGCCGCTTTCTTCAGGCTTTCCTCCCGCTCGGCGTGCTTCAGACCAAGAAGTGTCGGGCCAAGATGGACAGTCGCGTCAGCCGCTCGTCAGGCCACCGAGGTAGCGGACGATGGTGATTTAGGGGAGACAAAGGCACTAATTCATTGCGATCTCTCGATTGCCTGCGCGCATGCCTCTTCTGTGGAAGCATTCATCAGGCCATTTCGCTCGGAACGAGACACCCGACTGCCCTCTGAGACCGTTCAGAGATATATTTATGTTGTTCTAACACCGACGTGTACAGGAACGAACGCACTCCGGAGACGACTGTACGCGAAGACATCGGCAATGGCGGCCGCCGGTCAGGGGTCCGCCGGCGAAGCTGCGCAAAACGAATTTCGAAATTCTGCCAAGTTCTCCCGAATTCATGCCGGCAGGAGATCGAGCGCAGGGCCGAAGGAGCCGAAACTCAATGGAAATTCGATGGAAAAATCGCTTCGCAAAGAGAGAGAGAGAGACGCTTTGAGCCTGTCTAGAGCAACGCGTCGCGTCCAAAGTCATTCCGGACGATTGGTGCAAGCCACAGCGCTTGAAAGACCTGTTCGACTGTTCGAACAAAGACAGCGCCTCGCATTGGTCCGGTCGCGTGCGTGGCCGGCGTTTCAGTGCGCGACGCGCTCACTAAATGAAAACGAACTAGATCATCGCCAAGCCGGTTAAAGGCCATTTATTTGCTGCACCTGCAGACGAATATGGCCTCGGTACGAGCGTGCCGCTCGAACAAAGTGGCTGCGAACGCGGAAGCCATTGTCGATATCAGGCGTCGCCGCAGTCGCAGCGTTGTCCGCTTAGAATCGCGCGGGTAAATAGACGCGCAGACGCACTCGATCGGGTCGAGTCGACCGAACCTGGCTGGTCTCTGCGTGAGCGTGCGTCTATCGAAATGGTGGAGGTCGAGTAGCGTCTGACGCCGGCGGCCCGGGAAAAGCCTTTGGTCGGACGAAACTCTCGCCAGGCTAATCATGAGAACTAGCGGTCCCCTTGAAGGGACCAATCAGGCCTCCTCGGCCTGATCACGGCCGCCCAACTGTTCCCCTGTAAACCCCCGAAGATCTGGTTATGTAGAGGACGGCCGCCGTATCGAAGACTTACGGCATCGTCCTCTGTCAAGGTCGTTCTCTTCTCCAGTTTCTTATCCCCCGAACCCCCGTTGGCCCCAGGCTAGAACCCCCTGGCCTCGTTCGCTAGCCGCCGTCGTGGGTACAAGGTAAGTTGAACCGACGTCCAAAGAGAGGCCTCTTTCGCTGCTTTCCAGATGAACCTCTGAACATCGACGGGAGACTTCGGACTGGATGAAGTTACCTCAAGGGGGCAACACTTCGTAAGGGAACAAGATGGCGCCTTTCTAGGGGTATATCTTGTTGTTTTTTTTCTTGTTTAGATGTTTTTAGAACATTATCCAAGAACGGTGCTAACGAGTGCGTCGTTAAAGCGTCGAATCGTTTTGTTCGATAATTGCGCCTATTCGATGCGAAAGTGTTGTCGTATAATCGTGGCGCAAGAACAGAAACAAAAAAGAAGCCATTTTGAAAAATCTGGCAACGATTACGTCGTTGGCCACTTCCGAATATATTCGAAACACCGCGAGAGCATCGGCAAACAACGCCACCCCCGCCGCTTGCGGGGAGAGATCGACGTCTTGTTTCGTCGTCGGCGGCGGGGGCGGCGGCTGGG
>MNPL01018487.1:55213-65836 GCA_002081605.1 Tropilaelaps mercedesae
GCGGCGGCGGCGGCCCCAAACGCAGCCCCCAAGGCAGCTGGTCGAAATTTCGAGGGCCAGAAGGCCAAGTGTGAACGCTAAACTTCCTGCAACGTTAGCCTGCGAGCCGTAACAGAGACCCAAACTAGACTCACGAAGGAGCACAGGTGCTCCACGTCGTCGCCGTCGGGACTGGCTCGCTGAAGTAGGCAGAGTGGAGGGACGTGGTTCTCGCCAAGGGGAGAACTGGGCTAAGTTTGCCGGTGTCCCGCAGATGTCGCTTCCCACGAGCGCTCGAATGTTGTTAACGATGTATTGGTGGTATCCTGCACGCGTCCCTTTTCCAGCCAGAGACGGGGGGGCGGCCGTCTACTCCTGATCGTCGCTAGCATGCAGCGCTCAGTGGACAGGCCATCGGCACTCAGCGCTCGAGTGAGTCTGGTCTAACAAATGCACGCAACTGTGTCGTGGAACGTTGGTAAGCACTTCATCGAAGAACGTACTCTTCAACGATGAACCGATGACCAGGCAAATCGTTGCCTCGTCGCCCGCGAGGCGATTGCTCCTCCAGGGCTGAGCCGCCTCTACGTGGCCACCTCTCGTCCGCACGAGGCTGCTAACTGATCATAAGGCAGGAAGGATGCTTCCTCCGATACATACATCAAGTCTCACACTATGACTCATTGAAACACACACACACACACACAAAATACGGTCCACGTCACGTTTGTCCTGGCTCCGGCCTAGGCTATGCGTTCACGTACGGACTGTTACCGCTTTTGAGAATGGCGCCACCCAATGGGTCTCTCTCTATTTGTGGGTTTTTTTAGTTGCGCCGAACGCATAGCTCAATGGTGCAATTGAGCTAACTTCTCAGATCATGTCCTATAGAGAATGGGCAGGTCGATAGGACTCCGTCATCGTATGGTGATGGCCCACTCAGACAAACGCGTGTTGATGCCCCCGACACGCGTCCCCCGGGGGAAGAGGTCGAATCTGTCCTGAGCTGAGTTCTTTATCTTTTTCTTTTATCATTTTTTTTTTTTCTTTTTAGCAAACTTTCCGCCCGATGTGTCGATTGCGTGCGTATCGGCTACTCAGGACAACGGCTTCGAGTCGATCCTTCAGCCGACGCTGGAGGCCGCGTTCAGTAGGCGCTACCAGACGCCCCCTACTCAGGAAAGGGGAGGAGCAGAAGGAGGAGGAAGAGGAGGAGGCCTTTATGCTCGGTTGCTACTTCGACTGCGAACAACTTTCGTGTAAATTTTCTCGTTTCGAGCCGTTTTTAGCAGCGGCCAGGGGCGACGTTTCGTCCTGCCGCTCGAAGCCCACAACATTCGCTCACGCGACGACAAAACATCGAATCCATTCACAATATTCGCTGGATGGATACAGAGGTGGACGCAGTGGATACGCGGGGGCCATACACACACACACACACACACGAGTAGCGAGCGGCATACGCGCGCCCCTAACAAACGCGTTTGTCTATCCGTGTTTGTCCGCATATGAGCAGCGTCCATGAGCGCGGCTGTGTGTCGGTTCCCGTAAATGCGTCCCAGTAGAGGCTTGGACCGGCTACGGCTGATGAGTCGAACGTAGAAACGCCGCAGTTCGTAGACGATCGAGGAAGAAGACGACTGTGCATATTTCTCGATCGGGGCTCGCCGAACACGGGCGCCCCGCCGCCTCGCACGGAAGTTGGCAATTTTCCGTTGTGCGGAATGCCAATGTGCGGTCGTTATAGGCCTTGGCCCCCCCGCAAAACTTCATGAGCAGGTCTACTGACAGCAGATCTGTGCCAACGCCACTCTCGAGCGAACATGAGAGAAAGAGAGAGAGGGTAAGCGAGAGAGAGAGAGGTAGTGAGAGAGAGAGAGAGACAAAGATGAAGTTTTGCGCAGTCGATGCGCATAAACTGCTTCATCGTTGCATCTGATGGACGGGGTCCGAGGTCTGGTCGACGGCGTGGCCACGAAGTGCGGCAGTACCACCCCGACGACGCCATCCTCCGTCGTCTCTCTCTCTCTCGGTTCTACTTCACTCTTGTCCGTCGAGTTTATCGAGAGACAGCGAGAGAGAGAGAGAGAGATTGAAGGCGAAAGAAGAGATGACCAAAAGATGAACGAGGCCCTTGCCCGGGGGTGCATCGGCTATCCGTCGCCATGAAGCAACGGCGTTCCTTGTGCGCCTCTCGTCAATGTTCGGACTGTTTGCCCCTCCTGAGGGTCGAAGGCACCACGGGACGGCTCTCGGGGGCCAGCTACTACCACTACTACTACTACTACTACTACTATCAGGACCGGGCTCTTGTTATCCGACCGATGACGGATGGCCGAGAGCTTCACAAGCTTGCATAGGATCGAATGAGGATTGAGGACCTACCGCCTCGATCGTCCTCCAGACCGCAGAAATCGTGCACCTTTCGTTTCAGCCCCAGCGTGCATCGTGCCAGGCCATATCGTGCGTCGAGCTCTGGACCTGTTTGAGAGAGTATCGAAGTGCATAAGCGAATATTTTGCTCTGGCACCCCACCGCCATCACCGACCCGAGGCATCGACCTCACGGCCTCACCGAGCAGGAGACGATCACGCGCCGTTACGATGCGCGCGATCAAGAAACCGACGTGTCACTCCGAGAACGTAGACGGTAGAGGTGACCTACGCGGCGGAACGACGGCGCAGCCTTGCGCTGTGCTTGTGCTTGAACATCGTTTTTTGACGTTCTTCGGCCTCGTCCAATGCCGGGCAGCGAAGTGGATTGTGTCACGTAGGACAGCGGAGTGAGTGAGTGATTGAGTGAGTGAATGAGATACAATGGTCGAGCAGTCGAATGACATTTTCGAGGGAAAAAAAAACCCTGCTGATGGGGGAGCCATTCGTAAAGGAAGTTCCATCTGACGCCATCATCGTAGGCCGATCGGTGGGTGTGGTTCGCTTCTGACGTGCTAACCAGGATATCCTTGGTCTCGCTCGCCGTTGTCGCCGTTGAATGACTACATGACGTGCGGTCGTCGTCGACGGTGCGCGCGACTCACACGACAGAATCACATTTTCGTCATTAACAGAAAAATGATGAGGAACGAAGATCCGTCGTTGGTACTAGACGGTCCAACGCAAGCGCATAGACCCATCACCACTTACGACTGTATCAGCTGAGGCGAACGTCAGCGCTGTTCAGGGCGCTTTTCAGCGGTGAGATGAACAACTACAACTGGAAAACGAGCGCAGGACTGAGAGAGAGAGACACACACACACACACACACACACACAGAGAAAGAGGGGCGAGAGGGAGAGATGGGGGTACTTGTACGACTATCCAAGTTCCACGGGCGTCTTTCGACGATGTGCGCGTCAGCCATCCAGAGGGATAACTTGATCACCTTAGTCCGCGCCGTTATGGCCTATTGTCAGGGCCTTGCACAACCAAGAAGGGCCATCAAACTCATGGAAATTACACCTCCATCTTGGCGCCATCTTGTTCCCCAAGCACTGGCGGCACTCCATTCGGTAGAGCAGCAGCAGCAGCAGCAGCAGCAGCAGCAGCAGCAGCAGCAGCAGCAGGCACTCACTCTTTGAAGAGGGATCTACCACCAAACGAGAACTCTAGCATTTTCCCGTTGTTGTTGTTGTTGTTGTTGTTGTCGTCGTCGTCTTTGTTAGTAGACCGTGAACAAAAACAATTGACTGAACGATCCAACCTCAGAGGCGAGTGGAAAAAAGAGACAGAGAGAGAGAGAGAAAGACTGCGGCATTGCACTTGTGATTGTTGGACAATTTTGGTGGGTTTATGTCATTTCTTCAAGTAAATTATTGCGTTCGATGATATTCGGCATAATTCGGGTACATCTGAGGTGTGCTGTCGTCCAAGGTGAAGGCTCGTGTTGTGCGCGTCTGCAGTGACTGCTTAGAAAAGCGCATCAAATACAAGATTTTCGCGAGCGTGAAGTCGAACTTCGCGCATTTCGTTGTGCCGCAGTACCCAGTTGATGGGGAAACATTTTCTGAGTCGATTACCCGGCGAAATTCCCGGGTTGCAGTAGCTCAGAAGCGGATCGCCAAAAAGCACGCGTGCTTAGGCTCGGTGTATTGTCACTTCAGATGGATTAGGCTGCAATCTGGTACCGAAGCGCGTTTCCGAACTAGAACGGCCTAATCGCTTTCATAGCATTCGCGTCATCTCGTAGCCAGAACCTCCCGTCCGTCCGTCCGTCCGTCCGTCGGCGGCAATCGCACGCAATCCGACCATCTAGACACGTAAAGCGACCGACCAACGACGATCTGGTACGCGCATCCCTTCGAGCGAGTTCAGAAAAAGGCCATCCCTAGCGAAATGATCCGGGTGAATGTTGTTTGACACTGCCGAAACAGTCATATAAAGTTTGTAACAGAGCTCACCAAAGCTCATGTAGTGGTGCTCTATAGACACGAAACAAGTCCATGGTCAACGCCGAATAGAAATTATTGTCTTCGCGTCATTTAAGGGCAATTGCAGATCGAACGGAACGATCCGCAGAGACAGACGAAGTATGGCTAATGCTTTGTTGCGGACGCCGATGATGTCCTCTGCCTCTGTAGACTACTCCCTTTGCGTAATTTTGTATGAAGTCGCCATGTCCACCCCGAGTATTGAAGCGTGCGTAAATCCACCGTGAAGTCGCTTCCAGCCCCCTGGGGACAGTAACATGTCTATGTTTAGGACCGTGCGTCGGTTTAGCCTGATCGTGCCATTTTGCTACGTGACCATTGGCAGGTTGCCCCCTGTCGATTTCTGTGCGTAGTGGACGATAGAGAGCCGTCATAACGGCTGGATAAAGTGACGGCTACTCATGGTTCATTTTAATCCAACGAATTGACCCGGTCTGACGGGCCATGATTTGATGCGTGATGGATCTCAGCTGATCATCATACACACACACACACACACACACACACACACATATATATATATATATATATATATATATACACACGTACACACACGCATACACACATACATACACACACAAAAGCACACACACACAGACACGTACACACACGCATACACACATACATACACAGACACAAGCACACGCACTCATACACACACACAAGCACACGCACTCATACACACGCACTCATACACACACACAAGCACACGCACTCATACACACACACAAGCACACGCACTCATACACACACACAAGCACACGCACTCATACACACACACACAAGCACACGCACTCATACACACACACACAAGCACACGCACTCATACACACACACACAAGCACACACACACACGCGCGCGCGCACATACACACACAAGTACACACATACATACACAAATGGAGGTGTCCTTTCGGCTAGACCCAGGTGGTACCAGTTCATACTATCGAGTAATGGCGTTCATACATTTACTTCAAGTGGGGTTGGTCAGGCGATGTTTCGCCATACCCTCAGTGGCAGCGATACTCAATCGAATCACATCAATCATAATTTTCTATGTTATTTTAATTAGATGACGTTCGGAGGAGACTCGCATGGGACGTGTTGTGTGCCAGCATACAATGGCATACGAGATCGATGTCGGCACACAGACATGCGTAAACTTCTGGCAGGGTGTCGCTTTGAATAGCCATGAATACCAGTTGGCAGCGAGCGAAACGCGAACAATGTTGAATAAATGCGCACCCCCGCTAAATAATTTAGTCGACTCAACGACGGAAGACAGGCGTTATATGCGCGCAATTGACTTCCGTCGATATTTCAAGGCAAGTCGCGGACAGCGGATGACGACGCTTCGCGGTGATCGACCGAAACGCTGGACTACGTCGGCCTGCCGTAGGACAGCAACCGACTTGAGGGGCGCGTCTGGCCGCTCAAGAGCTGCCTGTCAGCGCGGATGTCGAGAGCCTTTTTTTAGGACAGCACTAGGTGACAAAACTGGTCGAATTGACTGTGCAGGAGATGTTCGTGTGGGCGGACGGATCAACGCAGCAGCTTTGATCAGGGGTGTTGTTCGTCCACAATCCTTCGGGCAGATCAGACTGACATCAGAAATCGGACTAGATCCGTGTGACCTGTGTTTGGCTTTGTTGTAGTGACAGATCTGGTCGGACACTCACTTCGTCGACATTTTCATGGTTTTATTTAGCCGCTGGACGTGCACATTTTGGGCGAATTTCGAAGAGAAATCAATTTCCAAGGCATTGATTGGCCTTCGTCGAGTTGAAGGGAGACAAAAGCAGTCAATTTTCGAATTGAATTCATTTGAAACATTTCCTAATACGGCGACGACCTAAAATGTGAGTCGTGCTCATCCATGGACGAAACGTATGACCAGTAGACGCGTAGAATAAATTGCTACTGTTCCCTGCAATCAAATAAGGTCCGGCCAAACGCGACGCAAGATGCTTTCAGGATAGCATCAGGAGCGGCACGATGGTTATGTTGCCTAACGTATTTTGTCCTTGTTTTTCCTAGGGCCTGACCATCAGCCGACCTCTAACGTCGACGGCAGCGCTTCGGGCATTACTTCGAAACACGGATCGCCCCATATTTGGAGTGTGTCGATGCGCAATGGCGGGGATCGAACCTGTGCAGTTTCCTGCGGCCGCATGCGAACAGAGGAGCCACAGCCATAACATTCACATCAACAAAACACTGAACCGCTCCCGTTGTCCGCTATCTTTATTGTTATCAATAAATAAAATATTTCTAATCTACGTCCTGGCGTGAACGCGCCATTTTATCGCACTTCACGGCCATTCGACACATCTAAAGCGATTTATTATTGCAGCGCAATTTGATAGAGTTCGAAATTGTCGAACTAAACAATCGCCGATTCCGTTCGTAGCCGGGCTGTCGCGCGCACCGTGACGCGCGTTCAAGCGCGAACAATTCGAGAGCAACTCCCCGCATCTACAGCTACATGGCCTGCGTGGATTGCGTGCGTGCGTGCGCGCGCGTGTTTTTTTGCGTTAGCGCACCAAACCGCAGGGTTCTCACTCCCCATTGCCCCCGTAGGCAATGTGTTGTTGAGGCACACTCCGAGCGAACGCTCCGAGTAGATGGTCATCACTCCGATGTCCACGTTCCCTTGATCACGTTAGCCTGCCGAAGCAGCTTCCGATGCTGCCCGACCTTCACGCGCGCCGCCGCCGCCGTTAGTCTGTGGTCGTTATGGCAAATGGCGCGATGGAAATGTCCGACGCAATCAACTCGGAATCGAAACTACCAACAACGAAGCGTCGTTCAAGTCTGCTTTTGTCAGTTGCGCTCCATTGCAGGTATTTGACGAGGAGCGAACGAGTTCTACTGCGAAATAACCCGGGGACACGCCCGGAGCACCAACGGAGACCCCAACTACGTGACCTATCCACGGGACGGTGGAACAAAATCGAAATACGATACACAAATTCCAAGACGCGTCGCAGGACGGACATCGAGGTAACCAACCCCCTACGGTGGGCGGGTGTGTGTGTACGTGCAGGTGTCTGTGTGTGTGTGTGTGTGTGTGTAGGCGCAAGTTAACGAACGTGCATATGTGTGTGCTCTCATTTGAGGAGCAGTATTTTGTCGATCGGTCGGTGCTTAGACGTTAGCCGTCTAGTTTGCGCTAAACTCGCTAAACTCGAGCGGGATATTGGCAAGTAGAAACTCGATACAGTCTAACGTCTTCGCACACTAGAGCTATCCGAGTTTGTCCCAGTTTGCCCCCCCCCTCTCACCTTGAAGTTTCGGGAAGTTTTTCGGGGGCGTACGAACGCCTACAGCGTCACTATTTCTGCTGAAGTAGCGATTGCTCGCAGTGTTAGACTAGTTTTTGGCCATTACGAACGTGAGAGATAGTTCGCTAAACATTGTACGGGGTCACCGAAAATGCCGCCCTGTTGCCGATATCGACTTTTAACTCGGCTTTTACAACCTCTCTGTGTCGCTTTTAAGCTCAGCACCTCGTCCGGAGCGTCGTCGAACTAGCGCGGCGACACACACACGGCGGATTTATCGGCCACCAACTTCCGTCATGACGTTGCAGAAGTTGGCCGAACGACTTGACCAGGTTGGGCCTTCGGCTCCGGTCGGAGCACCCACTCAACTGAAGCACCGTAACAGTTAACACGGCACTCATTGTCGATTAGGTCTGCTTAGGGCCTGCTTAGGGTCTGCTTAGGGTCTGCTTAGGGCCTGCTTAGGACCTGCTTAGGGCCTGCTTAGGACCTGCTTAGGGTCTGCTCAGGACCTGCTTAGGGCCTGCTTAGAGAGATGAGGACATGCGGCACCCGGATCCGAGATGATTCGGGTCTGCCTCATGGCACTGTAGTGGTGACGTTACGTCGTAACGGCCAAGGTCGTAGTCGTTGAGAATAAACAAACATCGAGAATGAGAGACGCGTGACACCATCGCTGGCCGCGTCCGTTCGCTGTTAGTCTGTTGCGTCAACATTAGCGACACATGTTGCCCAACTATCAGAAACCGGAACGCCATACGAACGAATTTGGCCTTTCGGACGTGGCTAATGGCTGTGAGGGAGGAAACATGTTTTCAGGTCCTCCAGATATTTTTTTGTTAGTTAGAAAGCGAGAGAGAGAGAGAGAGAATAGCTAGACGATAACAATGGCCACGAACACGGGAGAGTTTCGCGATTTTTCGCTGGTACGCCTGGAATGGCCAGATCTAATCGAGGGTGTTTGCCGTTTGTCCTTCATGTGTCCTTCACGGGCGACACGAACAGGTCAAGAGGGTGTTTACGGCTTCATACTACCTCGGCCCCGGCGGATGGCCGGAAGTAGCGGAGAATCTCGTAACGGAGGTCGACTGTGTCGTGATGTTCTTCTGCATCACCTGCACCATCTGTGCAGTTGGATCGGTGATCGTGCTTCAGTTGATAAGGCTGCTGAGTGACCAGTACGGCGAACTCCTCTGCGCGACGTGAGTTCGCGGTAGTTTTTCTCCTAGCGTCCAGCTGACATTCGGGCCTGAGTGTCACCGACGTTCGAGCCTTGTTGTGTCCCAGTGGCCGCGATCTTACGTTGACGTTAGGGAGTTTGCGCCAGATCCGAAAACCGAAAATTGCAGTTGCCTTCGGAGCTAGGTAACGTACTCGTACGGGCCGTGTTTCTCGCGGGCACCGGGCGAAACCGAACGAGCTCAGCTTCGAGAGCTCTGACCGGTGCTCGAGGTCGCGACCTCTGCGAGGCTAACGCCGTTCTCGTAACGCCAAGAATCTATCGAATAATTCGGTTTTCTCCTTTGCGCAAGATAAACGACCACGTACGAACGAACGATATAGACCAAATCGATGTGCGTTGATGTTGACGAATTTCCAGCCAACATCGAGGCTGGCATCAAGCACGTTTTCGTACGCACGTTCGGCATGATGAAGAGACACGGTGAGATCGTGCGAGTGAACGTAGCGATACAACGTGCGCAACACAGTTGTTGCGCGCAGACATGCACAAGTTGGTAGTAGTAGTAAAAGTAGTTCTGACATGACGTGTTTTTGTCTTCCAGTCCAGACAGGTCTCCGGGTACTTCGATCATATTCCGCCACACAGACACACGCATGAAGCTCGTGACGGACCTCAAGAAACGCTTGAAGCTACCCGAGAAATAGTGAGTCGAAGTGAGCCTATCCGCTTGGCATCGGCGCTTAACGAAGCACCGTCACCTCCAGATTATTTGTTCGCTACACGAAACACTTCCCCTGATCCAGCAGGCCGACCTAGAGAAATGGTAAATAAAGTCCCTTCGGTCGACGTTTAGTCGTCTGGCGCTGGTAGTCTGCACTTCTCTAACTACCCGTCGCTTGCGTCGAAGGCTCTTTTGATATCAAATCAAACGTTCGGAGAAAAACGGTTGATAATCGACATTTTTTTGTAGGTATTTTTTTGTAGGTCCTCCTTTTCAGTATCGTCTGTGCGACCGATCCGCGGCTATCCGAGTCGAAGTGGGCGAATTGCGCGTGCCAGCTTCATGGCAGCAAAGAAAAGGAAGGTCGGATGGGCGGCGGCGGCGGCGGCGGTGGTGGCTCTGATCAGTTTGATCGGGGGCTCGACAGAAATTCACGCTGCTTTCACTCATGGCCCGCGTGGCGCTCCAGGATCGACAGAAGGATAACAAACAAAAAAAAGGGATGACACCACAACTGGATGCGTTTACAAACTGTTAACAGTGTCTTTGTAATAAACACGTATGTGCTCAGTAAACTGGAAGCGTTTCGCAGGTTTGAAGGGTCCGCGTCCCTCTTCGCGTCTCTATGCGGAAAGGAACGGGACAGTGAATTCTCACGAATGAGCAGCAAAGCTCGCGTTAATAATTAATTTACCGACAATGAGGTGATTGCTTGTGGTTGACAGAAGATGTTGACGTCTAAAGGTCAGCTCGGCCTACAGAGCCTACAGAGGCGGGTCGCAGCCTTTGCGGCTGAGTCAGGTAAAAGCCTGGCATCTGTTGGCCTAAGACCTGGCCGTGACGCCGTATTCCAAACATTCATTATACCTTTCTACCTTGCGAACTCGACACTGTGCAGAGCCTTACTACCTAGTGGAAGAATATTTATTGTCGAATTTTTCCAATGACGACAGAATCGCCCTGGCCAGCGAAGAACCTCGAGGCGCCGCGTTCCTGACGCAGCCGAACAGCTGTCTGGACGCGACAGCA
>MNPL01018489.1:26370-39143 GCA_002081605.1 Tropilaelaps mercedesae
TCCAGAGTCTTTGTACCCCCGACTCCCCCGGAGGTACCGCACGACGGCAGTCAGCGAAGACACCGTCGAGCAAAGCCAATCTACTACTCATCGAAAGGCTGGACAGGTCGGACAGGTCGGACGTAGTCAGTGTGCGCGACAGGTCGAGGTGCGAACAGAAACATGAAATCCACCCCCGATCAGACGCCCCCGCGTCCGGTATCTGACCCACTCGCATTGAAACTAACGCCTTGCGGCGACTCTGACAACAGGAACAGCGTTCCTCTACTTCATGACACAAAAATCCTCAGCATCGGCACTCCTTGGCGATCGTCTAGCTGACATGTGGACAGGATAGGCCCATCCTGGAAGAAGGACGCCACCCCGGCAGGCCTAACCCGGGGTAGGCCCGGTTCGATGCGGACATTTGAACTCATCTTTGTTTTTCGGTATCTCGACACGAGTGAAGCTCGCTAGCGAGGTGGAAACGAGGACTTTTCCGTAGTCCTCCGTGCGGAGTGATCCTGGACCGGTTTCCGTTGTTGACTGGCCCGTCCTCCTCCGGGCATTGACGCGAAAAAACGCGTTGGACGACGGCGCGTCGCCTACTTGGGGGTTTTTGGGGGAGAGCTTCACCCTTCATAGGGATCGTCCGACCAACATCGCTCACAACAACAACAACTGCGAAGCCGTCACTCGAGCGAACGTCGCGTCAACTGCAGACCCGTCCGCGAGGTTGTTCTGGCTGCATGTCCGACAGCGACGCGACGCGCATCCGCATCACGCGCGCGAACTCGTCCTACGTGAAGAACTGAGGTGGCCTTATGGCGCTCTGTGAGCCGACAGGCTCGAATGGTTGTCCATGGCCTATTTGAAGGCCGATTTAGGCACCGATTCCGTTCGTTATGACGACCCACACGGACGACAACGCGGGGACAAACGCGACGAGACGCCGCCGTCTACGTGCGATGCCGTACAACGCCCGAACCGGGCCAATCGACCGAGCTGAAGTAAATCCTTCGCGAAGGCGCCCAGATGAGTGAAGTTGTTTGTTGTTGTCTGCTAACACGCGCCGATGACATATCGACAGATAAGCATGATGATGTATGATTGTAGCGGATAACTTCCACCAGTGGCAGGAGTAGGATGCCCTGAACAAATCCTGAGTAGAGGCACACTCAGCAGAGTGCGTTAGTGTAATTAACAACCCTCATTAGGGTAATTAACGACGAGCCCTGATCGAGCCGTATTGATGATTGTGATCCGCATGACCTATCGAGCCGGCCCGACCGACAGCCTAAAGGTCATCCGGAATAACTCTCGGATCAGAAAATCCCCGTCGGCGGAGTGACTCTGGCTAGCGTGAGTAGTACGACGAAGATCCGAGCTCAGGCTGGCCGAGAAGAGCAGGCGATTCTTCAGGAATTTCAGCATCTTGGGCGACTTTTTCAGTGAGTGTCTACATCTACGATTCACTGGAACACTGCGCACGAAAGGGGGGGTTGCTAATAAACGGTGAGCGCCACCCACCCACCACCCCTAACGTCAAGGCCCTCTCGGGATTGGCCCTCGAGGGAAATCAATGAAATTGCTCAGCCCCCCACCAGAGGACCTCCTGGAAAGGCGTCGCGGCAGCGCGTCAAGGTGTCCACACAAGCACGTCGTCAACAACTGTGGCCTTCGCGACGCCATGAATTATCAGCATATCCTCGGTAATCCGTCTCTAAAGGGCTTTCGTTCTTCGGAGGCGCGGCCCTCCCCTTAACCTCGATCACTGATGAACTGTGTGAGACGCGACACGTTTATACGGCGCTGCCAACGCACCTCACTCCGTCGAAACCGTCCACGGCCGCAACGCGACGGCCGGCTCGTACCGGGGCTCGCACCCCCGCACCCCCGTTCGCCCCCCGTCCCGCATAGACAACTCAGCATTCTCGAGTGGACACTCACCACACCATTCGGGATCCATCTACCGAGACGTAATCCAGAGAGGGGCGCTATCGCACGGTGGGCGCCAGCTGGTGGGCACACAACACAACGATGATGACACACTGGAACAATCGTAATCCTGTCTGACGATTGGGTCAGGCGGTGGGTTCGTTCGCGAGTTATTTTCACTGCTGTCGTTCACGGCGTCCTGCTCGGCGAGTTTTTGCCAAATCCCGGCGGACATGTCATGTCGGGGCGGTGCACACACGGATGCACTGCAAAGGCCGTCGAGACAGGCAAACGACGACCGCAAAGATCAGCTCGTCTGCCTGCCCGATACGCTTTTCTCCCGGATGCCGGCGCGTATCGGGGTGACGTCCTCTTGCTGCTGCTGCTGCTGCTGCTGCTGCTTCTACTACTTCGGTCGAGCTGCCTTCCTCCACTCGCATGAGCTCGCTGGCTGGTTTTACCGAGTGGTCCTCGACGTCCTGGCCGAAGGATCCACTCCCCTTCGGCCTGGTGAGAGAGAGTCGGCACCCTCTCCACGTGTTGATACGTTCGGAACAGTCGGATCGGCTGAGGCCGTGGCCGGGACAGACAGACTCGGAAAAGCCCCCGCACCGACGGTCGGCTCTAGGCCAGGCGGCTCTAGGCCAGGCGGCTCTAGGCCAGGCGGCTCTAGGCCAGGCGGCTCTAGGCTTTCGATAGACGCGCCTTTTCCAGGACGAGGGGCTACCGACTAGGAAGTCGTCCCCATCTCGAATGGGATCGACAATTGTTCAGGCAAATCCAATGTAACCGCATTCGGCAACTGGCAGAGAGCGGTCAATCAGCGATTTTCGTTGGATATCGTCGAAACAGATGACGAATCCAGATACGAATCACGAACGATGCTTTAATCCCTAAACATCCTCGTTCTAGGCAGCCTAGAAAATAGGATCTGGTAGAATCTGCTGCATGCGGCGTCAGAAGTTGTCAGACGACGGCCTTCGACGGATGTTGATGATCAGGTCTCGGCCTACGATGATGATGATGATCAGGTCGCCTTTTTGTTCAGTATCACCTCAGTATCGATTCGGCGAGGCAACGAAGGCATTTTCAGAGAGAGAGAGAGAGAGGTCGTGAAGTAGCAGAAGTGGTCGTCCCTGCGCTGAGTGCCGCTGTCTCAATAGCGCGCCGGATCAACTCTCCGGATCTGTGTACGGATCACGTATATACATACGCATCCGTGTGCGCCATCGTAACAACACACACACACACATCAGGCCAGGCCAGGCCAGTAGGACCAGCCGCAAGAACCGCAAGTCTATGGGCCATTGCACCCAACGGACCGCTCAACCTCGATTGACCACGGATGGTTGGCTTGAATTTAATTTAAAGTTTCTCAAACATGCTCAGGAAGAGAACTACGTAGAGAAGAAGTGCGGGGGCCGCGTCATAGCAGACGCAGTGAAGGCGAGCGTCGTTCTCGGAGCGGACGAGGCCATAGTGTGCCATAGTGTTTATTACCTGCTTCGTTGGCGGTGGTGCTGCGTCCACACGCAGCGATTTCGTGTCCACGCGGCTGACGGAGCGGCCGGGGGCCAAACGTCGCGTGTCGTTGTCCCCTCTCAAATAGGAGGTCCACTTTTTGTTCGGCTGTTATTTTGGAAACGGCGTCGTCAGGTTTAGGCCTCGAGGCCTCTCGTATTTATCGTACGTCGCGATTCGGATCTTACTTTAGACCTGCTTGAAGGTGGTGGCCTCAAAAGGTGTCGGCGCCGATCAGGCCGCTGTGTCGGTCGGGTCGGGAGATCAGGGATGGACGCAAAACCGACGAGTTCTGTCGCCGCAGGACGCCATTGAGGACCGAGCGAACCGGCGAATACCGGCGGCGGCGGCGGGGGGGGCATCTGTGGAATGCAGTTTCGTTCGCAGCCGGTGCGGGATCCGAAAGCTGGACCCCAGCGAAGGCTGCTCTCCCGATGGATGGCGAAAGTCGATCTGAATAATCGCAACGGACCAAATTTGTACAGAATTCCGAACTCGATTGGAGCATATCGAATGGGCCTAGCCGACGAACGGGCCTGGATTCGCTAGCGACTGGCCTTCGTCCGATGTATCGAGATGGTGACTTTTCCCCACTTCGCGCCAATAGAAAAGTATACGGATAGCCGCGTCCTACGAGGCCTTGTGGACCTCGGTCTTCGGTTTAGACTTCGATAGAGGGAGGCTGTCGAGCATCGCATACTCGTCGACCTACGCATGATACCTGACGTGTTCACGCATTAGCCTGCCGCGTTGTCGTCCGGTACACGTTCGCCCGGACAGCGTTTGCAGCTTTCCTCAGGAACCAACTCTCAACTTCTTCGGCCACCTCCGTTGGTCGTTGCAGTTTGTTCGTGGCCTTCTTCAACCGCAGGGCGGCGGCGCAGTGACCGAAATTGCGGTAGCGTCTAGTGACCTCGAAGCAGATCCGGATCCTTCGGAACGTCCATAACGAGAGCTTAGCCACAGTTAGAGAAGGAAATATAGACGCTATTGAGCGAAACAGAGCTGCTGTTGCTGATGTTGCTGCTGCTGCTGCTGCTGTTGCTCCTGCTGCTGCTGCTGCTGCTGCTGTTGCTGCTATACAGGTTCGGGCAAACGGGAGAGTTACGGGGAAGCTGTCATGGGCGGGCACCGACTGTCACCAGCAGTGGAAAGTTTTCCTTTTTATCAGCGCTAAAGGCGTCGTGGGTACGAAAGCCTTTTCTTGTGCCCAATGGGTCAGTGTAGTAACAGGGCGGTTAGGCATGGGCCGGCTCCTTCAGCAAAGGTCAGTCTGGAACACTTCGGCCTATCAAGGCTAACTTAAAGTGGTCGGATTTTCTTTCTTTGAACAAAAAAAAAAAAAAAGGGAGACAGAGACACACGTCCACTTGACGAGCTTCAACAAACAACTAACCAAACAAAGCGTATGACATATCCGCGCAGCGTCAGCGTAGTTCTAGGTCGGAACGCTTACCCGGCCGAGACGACATGATCAGGCTGTTAACAGGCCAGACGTCCATCTTCGAATAAAATGTCGATGCTTTTGAGCTAAATCAAGTTCGTACTTGTAACATGGGCCTAGTCACATCTCGTAAACGGTTGCTTACCTGACTGGCTAGGACCGCGGCGGCGACGGTTGCAACAGCGGCTAGACGACACCTGCAAGGGAGAAAACGAAGGGAACGTGTTTTATTAGCCGTACGCGTTCGTGTCGCTGCTCGTTGGCGTCAGATGAAGGCGTCACATTCCATTGGACGGTGTTTCGGCGTCGAAGGAGCAGCAGCTGGCGACATTTCGGCCCAGAGGTGAATAGTTACGGCCTACACAAACCGCAGAACCGCAAAAGGAACACGAAGTGCATGGCCTTCAATTGCAACTCACTAATGCGCTTGGTAATATCACAGACTTCGGTTGACTTCGTTCACGACGTCTTGGGGCGGTGCTTCAAACAAGCGGCTCCTCCTTACGAGGTTTCACTCGTGTGTGTATGTGTGTGTGTGTGTGTGTGTGTATGACTATTTTCGATGTCTGACAAGAGCGTACGTATACATGGCCGCAGAGAAGTCGCGCGTCGCCAAACAATCAGGTAGAAGAGCAACGCTGTTGGGTCGACATGTTCCGCGACCGTTGCAAGACTTCGCCGCTTGCGGTCCCAATGGCTGGTCTAGTCCATAGAATGCGTTCTCGGCCTTGCCTTCGACTATCGGTTGGGCCTTTAAGACGATGTAGCAGGTCGGCATCTTTAGGCCAGTCAGGCCTGCGCCTGTGATAGTCTCACGGATATCAGAAGCAACGCAGTCAGCCATAAGCCAGTATCTATCTGTGTGTGCACTTCGCTGGATGGGCCGGAAGCGTTTGCAGCCGCAGATGGATGGAGCGCGCGGTCCGTCGAAGATATCGAGAGGAACATCAGGTCAGGACCCTGCTAACGAACGAGCCACTGATATACTCATATCCGCCGCCGCCGCCCCCGCCGCCGCCGCCGCCGCCACTTTCCCTACCCTACGATGTTTCCTCTATTTGGTGACCTCTAAGGCTTGGAGTGATCGGCGAAAGGAGAACAAATTTGCTGTAAAGCCATTCTTCATAGCATCCTATTAGTTCGTTCAGATCTGGGGGCCATATCTAGCGGCCGATGGCAGACGCCGTTCTTATAACGGCTCACGCCAGCCCCCCATACCCACAATGCATCATTACAGCCCAGTTTTGGCCGCTCCTAATAGGCAACATAATAAGAAGACTATTAAAGAGACAGGTGTAGTGAATGGTGGCAGTCATAGCAAATCAGGTCGGTCCACTGCATCACAGTGGCACTGCCGACGATGCGTTCAACTAGCAGGACCTAGACAGGCCGAAGCATGCGAATTAATATCGTGCACCCAACTAAACATCGTCTGCGGTCAGTCTTAAGGACGCACCCGTTCCTGCCATTGTATTTCGATGCCGTCCACCGTTTAGCGCACGCGCACACACACACACACACACACAGAGTACTGCTCTCAGATCAGAGCCATTCTACGATGTGAGTGTAGGTCATCTGGCCTGTTCTTATAGCAGTTTTTCTCCTACAGCACCGCCTACTCGAGCGCGGGCTCATTTGCCCCCTGTATTTATCGTCATTTCAGCTGGTCATAGCGCCACTACTAAAAATGTGCCAGCGGCAGCAGCATCAACAGCAGGAGCAGCAGCACCGACAGCAGCAGCGCCAATAGCAGCAGCAACAGCAGCAACGGCAGCAGCAGCAACAGCAGCAGCAGCACCAACAGCAGCAGCAGCAGCACCGACAGCAGCAACAGCAGCACCAACAGCAGCAGCAGCAGCACCGACAGCAGCAGCAGCAGCGCCAATAGCAGCAGCGCCAATAGCAGCAGCACCAACAGCAGCAGCAGCAGCAACAGCAGCACGAGCTACAGAAATCTACAATCCATTTTTGCATGGTTTGTTTGCTATTCATAGAATGCTAGGACGCAAGGGGGCTGGCTGGTTAGGTGGAGAATGTTCGAAAGGGTAGTGCCCTCTTCGGCATCGATGGTTTATTACCGAGCAGCGCTTCCAGGTGAGCTGTCGAGAAACGAGCACGAATGAATTTTCGCTGATTTCGTATAACGAATGCGCTGCCACGTTGAGCCGTCACTCGGTGGCGGCCAGGTGGGCGCGACGCAAAGCCGCTTCGAACGAGATAAGCCGTTCGATTTGACATGCGTTTTGCCCCCGAGTGGCGAAACAAGGCCGCCCTGAAGAAATTCCCCGCTCAAATACAGCTGCCTTCTCCGCGCTCTTCCCTCTCTTTTGTTTCGTGGCCACTTCTGATTTTGTAGCAGTCTTTTTTTTTCTCTCGTCTGTTGTTGCCGTTGTCGAGTAAAATCTACTTTCCTCGGATGGCGACATGTTTCGTCGCGAGGGAACGACTGGCCAGGCGGCGGTGGCGGCGGGGGGTTAAAAATGTATGAGACAACTTCAGAGAAGCGTATCGGGACAGACTCAATCGATGGAACGGACCTCGCTGGTGGGTGGCGTGGGGCCGCGTCCTGAGCGAGGGGGGCCATGATAAAATTAATAAAAATCAAGAAAGCTCAAGGACGACGATGGAGAGATAGCCCCGGCCGTTCGCCGTCGGGAAGCTGATAGGAGGGTGGCGGTGGCGGCGGCGGCCCAACGCAGTAACTAGCGCACTCCGAGGATTTCTGTCGCTCGGCGGACGCTGAGCTCTTCGATCGCGCGGCGCTAGCAATACCACCCGAGGGAACACCGACCTAGCCGCCTTAGATCGAGAAGGTTCAAAGGAACACCGACCTATCCTGGCGGAAATTTTCATTTCGTCCCGCCTCCCCACGGTTCATCCTCGTCGCTCCTGCACTCGACACTTCATTCGACTACACTCCTTCACTTTCTTCCTGGACGACCAGGACCATGCGGAAGGTCAAAGCAATGCGGACGTGAACCGATCGGTCGTTTATATTGGGCGCGCGATGGGACATCGGCGCATGGCGACGCAGACCACGACAGAATAGAACCGGGGCTAAGGCGCCTCGTCGATGCCCCCGGGCCGGTTCACGCACAGTCAGTCGACTGCAATGCGGCGTCTCCGTCCGGCGGGGGCGTCGATATAGTCCGTGCGCTTCGGGAAAAGTCAGCGACAAACGCTTCTACGCAGATGCAGTGAGAATACGGCTAGAAACGACTAAAAGCCCAAACAAGTCATGACCACACCCCCCCCGTCCGTGGGGGTCTCATCGAGGCCCTCCAGGAAAGGCGTGTCCATCTTTTGGAGCGACCCCGCGGCGAGACAACCGGAAATGTTTTATGCTAATACGACCGCGTCTCGTTGTCCGGCAGAAGGGGTCGGGTGTTGCTTCCGCGTCCCGGCAGGACACGCGGCCGGGGGCGGACGCCGTCATGGAAAGCCCCCCTTCCTGCCCCGCAAGCTTTCGGCACGCTCGAACCAGAGTGACCAAGGTCGGTGTCGGACGTGACCGTCGCGGACGTCTGGAGTCGTCTCTGACCGGCGTTCCACGAGCTCCTTTCGCGTTTCAACGGTTTCCACGTGAATGCAGAGTTCTCTTCGTCTCGATGATTCATTTTTGACGCCCCCTCAATTGGCTGTGCGATAAATGAAGACCTAATGGGTCGACCGCTAGACCTGACCAAGGGGGCCTAGTGGAGGCTGTTCACTAGGCGCGGCCTTGCAGAACAACGAATGACGGCTAATGTGTGCGTTCATCGAAAGATGAAGTCGACCGATACTCGAGCCGTGCAAACGGATTAGGAAACGGTTCTGTTCACCGATGAGCCCTCACTTGAGGGGGGCCATGGGGGGACGCATGGATGCTTGTTCAGTGCCAAGAATGTCCTTCATCAGTTTCTGGTTAGCCGCAGCAGCAGCCGTCATTTGCGAGGATTCCGACCCAGTTCGGCTGTGACAAACCGGCCCTGAACGAAGTGCGAGTTTCAGTCTCCGATCGTCGACAACAGCCAACAGGGAAGGGGACGGCATAACGACGAGTTATTTGCGCATAAAGTTTGCGATAGCTGCAATTTCTATTCATGATGGCTCACTCGGATAGGCCGTGGGCGTCGGCTGTGGGCGCCGGGCGTGGGCGCCGGCCGTGGGCGCAGGCCGAGGAGCTGGCAGAGGCGACTGTCTCCGCACAATGGCGTGGGGGGGCCTCAGGGCGGATGCGGCTACGGTGCTCTGCGATGTGCATGAGGTTTCTCCCGGCCCGAGTGAAAGGGAAAAGAGCCTTCGAGGACCTATTAACGCTCAGCCGCAATGAGAATCAATATTTTCCGAGCCGTTCCCCGGAGTCGTGAGCTGACTGAGTGCTTTGTGCGTGGATCACGCGCGGGATGGGCGTGCGTCCGACGTGGCGATGCGACTCGTCCGTACGAAGTCGAAAAAGCAGAAAAAGCCCCAAAATGGAGAACGAAGAGGCGTTCAGCCCCCCGTGCCTATGTCGTGTTCTAAAACAGTGACAATTCGTCGTCGTCGGCGTTTGGCAGCGGTAGTGCTCGTCCGGTTTTAGTTTTTTTTTTTGCTTGTTTTGGGAACTGGAGATGGGGCAAACTTGGGAGAAAATAAATCTCCAACCGACCTTTGAGAGCAACTTCGACTGTTTGGCCATTGTGGTCTCTTCTGCAGCTGCTATCCCGTCCATGGCGGCCTGCTAGCCGGCCAAACCGTCTGACTTGGGGGCCTGCGCCCTCTACGAGGCCGTAGTCGTCCGACGGGGGAGCAAAGCAATCGCCAAATTGCAAAGGGACCCTGCGTGTTCGTCCAACGTTGCTCCCGCCATGCGAACGGTCTCGGAAATGCATTCAACAGAGCAGCGATGGCGTAGCCCTTCGGCTAGCGGCGCAGCCTCCAGCGTCGGAGGGCAGAAGGCGCGTGAAGAAAACTTTTATGCGTCTCAAAAGAGGGACATCCCACTGGCGACATCGCGGCGGGGGCGGCACCACGCGGAGACTGTTCGCCGCCGTTAGGACCGCTCATCGCTGAATGCAACGCCGCGCAAAGGCCGCCGTAGGCTGGTGCACGAGGTGGCTCGCCTAAGAACAATGTCTCGGCTAGACGAGGGAGGGGGGGGAAGAGTGAAAAACTCTCAGTGATTTCCTGCGGCGGCGGCGGCGGCGGCGGCGGCAATACAGGACACACCGACGGGCGTCCCGATGCGACGACAGGATTCGACCGAAGCGACTTTTATCTGGAGTGTTTGCACATCCGGTGCGTCGACTCCTCGGTGTTGCTCAGAGAGGCCTCAGGGAGTGGCCTGCCGTCCGCTTGTTCCGGATAGGTCCGACGGGGTTAAGCGCAGTTTGTTTCCCTCGGCTGCTGTGTCCGGAGATCAGGCTACGCTTCGCCATATTCAAAATAGCCACGACCACATGACTGCCGCGACTACGCGCGCGCGATATTTCCGGGTATCTCTATCATATATATATATGTATATATAAAGGGCAAGCGACCCTAAGCAAGATGGCCTAGTAATCTTCGAAGTGGTCCTTAACTTTCACTCGGTTTGCCACTTTCGGTGCGCCTCTCGACGAGGGCAAAGTTCAGGAAACATTTCGTTTACCTCCCCTCGTCGGCGCCGTTACGACGCCACTCTTCTTCTTCTTCTTCTCGTCTTCTAGTCGGTCGCTCTTCGTTTTCGCGTAACGCCGAACGTTTCTGTGTTCTGCTGAGTGGCGCGTCTGTCGAATATCTTCACCTCGCGAAGCTTGAAGGCGTTGTTTCGCGGCAGTGTCCAATCGTGTCGACAGTTGTTAACCTGTCTGGCTAACATTTTCCCCAACTGGTCCAGCGCACGAGGGAATCGCTTAAGCCTCGCTACAGTCCGGCCGACAGTCTCGCGCGTGTTCTCATACGTGAACAACGCGATTTGACACCATCATATATACGTGTGTGTGTGTGTGTGTGTGTATGTGTGTGTGTGTATATAGTGGTCTACTATTTATGGAATGCCTACCTACCCCAGCGCGCGAGTTTTGCCATTCCGGACGGGTCCCCCGTACGAGGCAAGCGGCCTCTGAAAATGTTCATATCCCACCGTTCCCGAAACGACTACCGAAAGGAATGGGACGAAGTCACAGAGAGAGAGAGAGAGAGAGAGAGAGGAAAAAAGACTCGAGCATTAGCCATAGACCCCCCCCTCCCCTCCCCCTCCACTCGCAACAGATGCCACTCGACGGCGATTCTAAATGAGGTGTCGGTGTCCTGCTCGCAGGAACGAATGTATGACACACGCGACCGGTGAAATGCTATTATTAAGTGCATGTTCAATTGGTAGCTGGTAGAACTCGATTTTTAGCGCCACACACGTCTGCGTTATGTAGTGGCCATCTCTCTCACTCGTTGAGCAGACACAACCAACGAACGAACCTGCTAGACGGTATTAATGGACCTTAGGTGGTGGTGGTGGTGGTAGTAGTAACGCGAGAACTCACTTTTTTTTGCGGCCGACCAGGCAGTAGCGTCGCATCTGAGCTCGCAGACATGGATGAGATGCATCAGGGGCTGGTGGGCCGCATATCGCAGCGTTCTTGCACGATAAACAGCGACCACAGCGTCGCCGACAAAACCCACACGCCCGACGTTGGATGTTGTTTGCCCAGATGTGCGCGGCACGGACTTTTGTCGTCTCGGCCCCCCGCCACCGCGGCGGCGGCGGCTCAACGCTTGCCGCGTGCCACACTGAAGGGATTTGTTGTCATCGTTCTAGTGGTTGTTGTTGATGGTGTTGTTGTTGTTGTTGTTGTTGACGTGCTAGGGCTTCTCCCTTCGTCTGCCCTTCGCCCGTACCCTGTTTGGAGGGTACGGGCGGAGGGGCAACTAACATTCGCACGGGCCGCCCCTTCTTCTCAGTTCTGCCGCTTATGCGTCGTTCTGCGTCTCGTCCTTAGCATGGCCACGTCGGCAGAACACAGAAAGACGATTTTGCTGACCAGAGTCCCCCCCCCTGTGCATTGTAGGCGATTCGAGAACGCGCGACACACAGACGCGCATGCACGTGGCCAAGCGTTACGACAAAGCGATGACCCCCTCGCCTCCGCCTCTTCTCCGCCATCGTTGCTGTCGCTGCTCTTCGTAAGAAGATCTGCTCATGTGGACGAGTGCCTGACTGCGCAGCAGCGGCGGCCGTCGAGGAACTCTCCGAAAACAACTACACCCTCAGCTGGGGGAGCATCGATGCCCCCTCGAACAGGGCCTCCTCCGTCTCCGTCTGGCCAGACGGCTGCTGCCTCTGGCGGCTGAGCGGCCAGCGCAAGGCCCCCTCCTTTCGTCGATTGTCGACACAACTCGATCTCATTCATGCCGATGGACAAGGCTGTTATATGTCCTTGCCGCAGTGTCGCACTTCGGCGATGACGACCGCGTCGCGTTGACAACCTCATCGGACGATGGTGCGTTCGAATGCGCACGACGATCTTCCAGAAGAAGTCATGGAAGAACCCGCGGCCGGCGATGGAGGCGATGGGGGACGAAGACCAAATACTGACAATTGGCGGTTAGGCAGTAACGTCCGCCATGAGGTGTGAAGCTTTTTATCGCGCAGTGAAACGCGTACGTCTCAGCTCTCCTTCTCTCTCTCTCTCGATCTTCCCATCTTCTTTCCCCATCGTCCCACTCGATCGCGATTGTCCCCAAACTCTGTTGGAGCGATTTGGCCGAGGAATCCCATAAAGTCGTTCATATCTGTCGACGAACAGGAGGCCTGGCGGTGGGGCCAAGACAGGAACAATTTTGCTCGACCCGACGTACAATCAAATTAGCGTAAATATCGAGTTGATTTAATGCCGATATAATGACGGACCCTCGACGCCACGAACAAATTGACGCGGGTTAGGGGGTGATG